>OW121707.1:21114689-21132189 GCA_933228785.1 Lasioglossum pauxillum
TGCTGCTGCTGCTGCTGCTGCTGCTGCTGCTGCTGCTGCTGCTGCTGCTGCTGCTGCTGCTGCTGCTGCTGCTGCTGCTGCTGCTGCTGCTGCTGCTGCTGCTGCTGCTGCTGCTGCTGCTGCTGCTGCTGCTGCTGCTGCTGCTGCTGCTGCTGCTGCTGCTGCTGCTGCTGCTGCTGCTGCTGCTGCTGCTGCTGCTGCTGCTGCTGCTGCTGCTGCTGCTGCTGCTGCTGCTGCTGCTGCTGCTGCTGCTGCTGCTGCTGCTGCTGCTGCTGCTGCTGCTGCTGCTGCTGCTGCTGCTGCTGCTGCTGCTGCTGCTGCTGCTGCTGCTGCTGCTGCTGCTGCTGCTGCTGCTGCTGCTGCTGCTGCTGCTGCTGCTGCTGCTGCTGCTGCTGCTGCTGCTGCTGCTGCTGCTGCTGCTGCTGCTGCTGCTGCTGCTGCTGCTGCTGCTGCTGCTGCTGCTGCTGCTGCTGCTGCTGCTGCTGCTGCTGCTGCTGCTGCTGCTGCTGCTGCTGCTGCTGCTGCTGCTGCTGCTGCTGCTGCTGCTGCTGCTGCTGCTGCTGCTGCTGCTGCTGCTGCTGCTGCTGCTGCTGCTGCTGCTGCTGCTGCTGCTGCTGCTGCTGCTGCTGCTGCTGCTGCTGCTGCTGCTGCTGCTGCTGCTGCTGCTGCTGCTGCTGCTGCTGCTGCTGCTGCTGCTGCTGCTGCTGCTGCTGCTGCTGCTGCTGCTGCTGCTGCTGCTGCTGCTGCTGCTGCTGCTGCTGCTGCTGCTGCTGCTGCTGCTGCTGCTGCTGCTGCTGCTGCTGCTGCTGCTGCTGCTGCTGCTGCTGCTGCTGCTGCTGCTGCTGCTGCTGCTGCTGCTGCTGCTGCTGCTGCTGCTGCTGCTGCTGCTGCTGCTGCTGCTGCTGCTGCTGCTGCTGCTGCTGCTGCTGCTGCTGCTGCTGCTGCTGCTGCTGCTGCTGCTGCTGCTGCTGCTGCTGCTGCTGCTGCTGCTGCTGCTGCTGCTGCTGCTGCTGCTGCTGCTGCTGCTGCTGCTGCTGCTGCTGCTGCTGCTGCTGCTGCTGCTGCTGCTGCTGCTGCTGCTGCTGCTGCTGCTGCTGCTGCTGCTGCTGCTGCTGCTGCTGCTGCTGCTGCTGCTGCTGCTGCTGCTGCTGCTGCTGCTGCTGCTGCTGCTGCTGCTGCTGCTGCTGCTGCTGCTGCTGCTGCTGCTGCTGCTGCTGCTGCTGCTGCTGCTGCTGCTGCTGCTGCTGCTGCTGCTGCTGCTGCTGCTGCTGCTGCTGCTGCTGCTGCTGCTGCTGCTGCTGCTGCTGCTGCTGCTGCTGCTGCTGCTGCTGCTGCTGCTGCTGCTGCTGCTGCTGCTGCTGCTGCTGCTGCTGCTGCTGCTGCTGCTGCTGCTGCTGCTGCTGCTGCTGCTGCTGCTGCTGCTGCTGCTGCTGCTGCTGCTGCTGCTGCTGCTGCTGCTGCTGCTGCTGCTGCTGCTGCTGCTGCTGCTGCTGCTGCTGCTGCTGCTGCTGCTGCTGCTGCTGCTGCTGCTGCTGCTGCTGCTGCTGCTGCTGCTGCTGCTGCTGCTGCTGCTGCTGCTGCTGCTGCTGCTGCTGCTGCTGCTGCTGCTGCTGCTGCTGCTGCTGCTGCTGCTGCTGCTGCTGCTGCTGCTGCTGCTGCTGCTGCTGCTGCTGCTGCTGCTGCTGCTGCTGCTGCTGCTGCTGCTGCTGCTGCTGCTGCTGCTGCTGCTGCTGCTGCTGCTGCTGCTGCTGCTGCTGCTGCTGCTGCTGCTGCTGCTGCTGCTGCTGCTGCTGCTGCTGCTGCTGCTGCTGCTGCTGCTGCTGCTGCTGCTGCTGCTGCTGCTGCTGCTGCTGCTGCTGCTGCTGCTGCTGCTGCTGCTGCTGCTGCTGCTGCTGCTGCTGCTGCTGCTGCTGCTGCTGCTGCTGCTGCTGCTGCTGCTGCTGCTGCTGCTGCTGCTGCTGCTGCTGCTGCTGCTGCTGCTGCTGCTGCTGCTGCTGCTGCTGCTGCTGCTGCTGCTGCTGCTGCTGCTGCTGCTGCTGCTGCTGCTGCTGCTGCTGCTGCTGCTGCTGCTGCTGCTGCTGCTGCTGCTGCTGCTGCTGCTGCTGCTGCTGCTGCTGCTGCTGCTGCTGCTGCTGCTGCTGCTGCTGCTGCTGCTGCTGCTGCTGCTGCTGCTGCTGCTGCTGCTGCTGCTGCTGCTGCTGCTGCTGCTGCTGCTGCTGCTGCTGCTGCTGCTGCTGCTGCTGCTGCTGCTGCTGCTGCTGCTGCTGCTGCTGCTGCTGCTGCTGCTGCTGCTGCTGCTGCTGCTGCTGCTGCTGCTGCTGCTGCTGCTGCTGCTGCTGCTGCTGCTGCTGCTGCTGCTGCTGCTGCTGCTGCTGCTGCTGCTGCTGCTGCTGCTGCTGCTGCTGCTGCTGCTGCTGCTGCTGCTGCTGCTGCTGCTGCTGCTGCTGCTGCTGCTGCTGCTGCTGCTGCTGCTGCTGCTGCTGCTGCTGCTGCTGCTGCTGCTGCTGCTGCTGCTGCTGCTGCTGCTGCTGCTGCTGCTGCTGCTGCTGCTGCTGCTGCTGCTGCTGCTGCTGCTGCTGCTGCTGCTGCTGCTGCTGCTGCTGCTGCTGCTGCTGCTGCTGCTGCTGCTGCTGCTGCTGCTGCTGCTGCTGCTGCTGCTGCTGCTGCTGCTGCTGCTGCTGCTGCTGCTGCTGCTGCTGCTGCTGCTGCTGCTGCTGCTGCTGCTGCTGCTGCTGCTGCTGCTGCTGCTGCTGCTGCTGCTGCTGCTGCTGCTGCTGCTGCTGCTGCTGCTGCTGCTGCTGCTGCTGCTGCTGCTGCTGCTGCTGCTGCTGCTGCTGCTGCTGCTGCTGCTGCTGCTGCTGCTGCTGCTGCTGCTGCTGCTGCTGCTGCTGCTGCTGCTGCTGCTGCTGCTGCTGCTGCTGCTGCTGCTGCTGCTGCTGCTGCTGCTGCTGCTGCTGCTGCTGCTGCTGCTGCTGCTGCTGCTGCTGCTGCTGCTGCTGCTGCTGCTGCTGCTGCTGCTGCTGCTGCTGCTGCTGCTGCTGCTGCTGCTGCTGCTGCTGCTGCTGCTGCTGCTGCTGCTGCTGCTGCTGCTGCTGCTGCTGCTGCTGCTGCTGCTGCTGCTGCTGCTGCTGCTGCTGCTGCTGCTGCTGCTGCTGCTGCTGCTGCTGCTGCTGCTGCTGCTGCTGCTGCTGCTGCTGCTGCTGCTGCTGCTGCTGCTGCTGCTGCTGCTGCTGCTGCTGCTGCTGCTGCTGCTGCTGCTGCTGCTGCTGCTGCTGCTGCTGCTGCTGCTGCTGCTGCTGCTGCTGCTGCTGCTGCTGCTGCTGCTGCTGCTGCTGCTGCTGCTGCTGCTGCTGCTGCTGCTGCTGCTGCTGCTGCTGCTGCTGCTGCTGCTGCTGCTGCTGCTGCTGCTGCTGCTGCTGCTGCTGCTGCTGCTGCTGCTGCTGCTGCTGCTGCTGCTGCTGCTGCTGCTGCTGCTGCTGCTGCTGCTGCTGCTGCTGCTGCTGCTGCTGCTGCTGCTGCTGCTGCTGCTGCTGCTGCTGCTGCTGCTGCTGCTGCTGCTGCTGCTGCTGCTGCTGCTGCTGCTGCTGCTGCTGCTGCTGCTGCTGCTGCTGCTGCTGCTGCTGCTGCTGCTGCTGCTGCTGCTGCTGCTGCTGCTGCTGCTGCTGCTGCTGCTGCTGCTGCTGCTGCTGCTGCTGCTGCTGCTGCTGCTGCTGCTGCTGCTGCTGCTGCTGCTGCTGCTGCTGCTGCTGCTGCTGCTGCTGCTGCTGCTGCTGCTGCTGCTGCTGCTGCTGCTGCTGCTGCTGCTGCTGCTGCTGCTGCTGCTGCTGCTGCTGCTGCTGCTGCTGCTGCTGCTGCTGCTGCTGCTGCTGCTGCTGCTGCTGCTGCTGCTGCTGCTGCTGCTGCTGCTGCTGCTGCTGCTGCTGCTGCTGCTGCTGCTGCTGCTGCTGCTGCTGCTGCTGCTGCTGCTGCTGCTGCTGCTGCTGCTGCTGCTGCTGCTGCTGCTGCTGCTGCTGCTGCTGCTGCTGCTGCTGCTGCTGCTGCTGCTGCTGCTGCTGCTGCTGCTGCTGCTGCTGCTGCTGCTGCTGCTGCTGCTGCTGCTGCTGCTGCTGCTGCTGCTGCTGCTGCTGCTGCTGCTGCTGCTGCTGCTGCTGCTGCTGCTGCTGCTGCTGCTGCTGCTGCTGCTGCTGCTGCTGCTGCTGCTGCTGCTGCTGCTGCTGCTGCTGCTGCTGCTGCTGCTGCTGCTGCTGCTGCTGCTGCTGCTGCTGCTGCTGCTGCTGCTGCTGCTGCTGCTGCTGCTGCTGCTGCTGCTGCTGCTGCTGCTGCTGCTGCTGCTGCTGCTGCTGCTGCTGCTGCTGCTGCTGCTGCTGCTGCTGCTGCTGCTGCTGCTGCTGCTGCTGCTGCTGCTGCTGCTGCTGCTGCTGCTGCTGCTGCTGCTGCTGCTGCTGCTGCTGCTGCTGCTGCTGCTGCTGCTGCTGCTGCTGCTGCTGCTGCTGCTGCTGCTGCTGCTGCTGCTGCTGCTGCTGCTGCTGCTGCTGCTGCTGCTGCTGCTGCTGCTGCTGCTGCTGCTGCTGCTGCTGCTGCTGCTGCTGCTGCTGCTGCTGCTGCTGCTGCTGCTGCTGCTGCTGCTGCTGCTGCTGCTGCTGCTGCTGCTGCTGCTGCTGCTGCTGCTGCTGCTGCTGCTGCTGCTGCTGCTGCTGCTGCTGCTGCTGCTGCTGCTGCTGCTGCTGCTGCTGCTGCTGCTGCTGCTGCTGCTGCTGCTGCTGCTGCTGCTGCTGCTGCTGCTGCTGCTGCTGCTGCTGCTGCTGCTGCTGCTGCTGCTGCTGCTGCTGCTGCTGCTGCTGCTGCTGCTGCTGCTGCTGCTGCTGCTGCTGCTGCTGCTGCTGCTGCTGCTGCTGCTGCTGCTGCTGCTGCTGCTGCTGCTGCTGCTGCTGCTGCTGCTGCTGCTGCTGCTGCTGCTGCTGCTGCTGCTGCTGCTGCTGCTGCTGCTGCTGCTGCTGCTGCTGCTGCTGCTGCTGCTGCTGCTGCTGCTGCTGCTGCTGCTGCTGCTGCTGCTGCTGCTGCTGCTGCTGCTGCTGCTGCTGCTGCTGCTGCTGCTGCTGCTGCTGCTGCTGCTGCTGCTGCTGCTGCTGCTGCTGCTGCTGCTGCTGCTGCTGCTGCTGCTGCTGCTGCTGCTGCTGCTGCTGCTGCTGCTGCTGCTGCTGCTGCTGCTGCTGCTGCTGCTGCTGCTGCTGCTGCTGCTGCTGCTGCTGCTGCTGCTGCTGCTGCTGCTGCTGCTGCTGCTGCTGCTGCTGCTGCTGCTGCTGCTGCTGCTGCTGCTGCTGCTGCTGCTGCTGCTGCTGCTGCTGCTGCTGCTGCTGCTGCTGCTGCTGCTGCTGCTGCTGCTGCTGCTGCTGCTGCTGCTGCTGCTGCTGCTGCTGCTGCTGCTGCTGCTGCTGCTGCTGCTGCTGCTGCTGCTGCTGCTGCTGCTGCTGCTGCTGCTGCTGCTGCTGCTGCTGCTGCTGCTGCTGCTGCTGCTGCTGCTGCTGCTGCTGCTGCTGCTGCTGCTGCTGCTGCTGCTGCTGCTGCTGCTGCTGCTGCTGCTGCTGCTGCTGCTGCTGCTGCTGCTGCTGCTGCTGCTGCTGCTGCTGCTGCTGCTGCTGCTGCTGCTGCTGCTGCTGCTGCTGCTGCTGCTGCTGCTGCTGCTGCTGCTGCTGCTGCTGCTGCTGCTGCTGCTGCTGCTGCTGCTGCTGCTGCTGCTGCTGCTGCTGCTGCTGCTGCTGCTGCTGCTGCTGCTGCTGCTGCTGCTGCTGCTGCTGCTGCTGCTGCTGCTGCTGCTGCTGCTGCTGCTGCTGCTGCTGCTGCTGCTGCTGCTGCTGCTGCTGCTGCTGCTGCTGCTGCTGCTGCTGCTGCTGCTGCTGCTGCTGCTGCTGCTGCTGCTGCTGCTGCTGCTGCTGCTGCTGCTGCTGCTGCTGCTGCTGCTGCTGCTGCTGCTGCTGCTGCTGCTGCTGCTGCTGCTGCTGCTGCTGCTGCTGCTGCTGCTGCTGCTGCTGCTGCTGCTGCTGCTGCTGCTGCTGCTGCTGCTGCTGCTGCTGCTGCTGCTGCTGCTGCTGCTGCTGCTGCTGCTGCTGCTGCTGCTGCTGCTGCTGCTGCTGCTGCTGCTGCTGCTGCTGCTGCTGCTGCTGCTGCTGCTGCTGCTGCTGCTGCTGCTGCTGCTGCTGCTGCTGCTGCTGCTGCTGCTGCTGCTGCTGCTGCTGCTGCTGCTGCTGCTGCTGCTGCTGCTGCTGCTGCTGCTGCTGCTGCTGCTGCTGCTGCTGCTGCTGCTGCTGCTGCTGCTGCTGCTGCTGCTGCTGCTGCTGCTGCTGCTGCTGCTGCTGCTGCTGCTGCTGCTGCTGCTGCTGCTGCTGCTGCTGCTGCTGCTGCTGCTGCTGCTGCTGCTGCTGCTGCTGCTGCTGCTGCTGCTGCTGCTGCTGCTGCTGCTGCTGCTGCTGCTGCTGCTGCTGCTGCTGCTGCTGCTGCTGCTGCTGCTGCTGCTGCTGCTGCTGCTGCTGCTGCTGCTGCTGCTGCTGCTGCTGCTGCTGCTGCTGCTGCTGCTGCTGCTGCTGCTGCTGCTGCTGCTGCTGCTGCTGCTGCTGCTGCTGCTGCTGCTGCTGCTGCTGCTGCTGCTGCTGCTGCTGCTGCTGCTGCTGCTGCTGCTGCTGCTGCTGCTGCTGCTGCTGCTGCTGCTGCTGCTGCTGCTGCTGCTGCTGCTGCTGCTGCTGCTGCTGCTGCTGCTGCTGCTGCTGCTGCTGCTGCTGCTGCTGCTGCTGCTGCTGCTGCTGCTGCTGCTGCTGCTGCTGCTGCTGCTGCTGCTGCTGCTGCTGCTGCTGCTGCTGCTGCTGCTGCTGCTGCTGCTGCTGCTGCTGCTGCTGCTGCTGCTGCTGCTGCTGCTGCTGCTGCTGCTGCTGCTGCTGCTGCTGCTGCTGCTGCTGCTGCTGCTGCTGCTGCTGCTGCTGCTGCTGCTGCTGCTGCTGCTGCTGCTGCTGCTGCTGCTGCTGCTGCTGCTGCTGCTGCTGCTGCTGCTGCTGCTGCTGCTGCTGCTGCTGCTGCTGCTGCTGCTGCTGCTGCTGCTGCTGCTGCTGCTGCTGCTGCTGCTGCTGCTGCTGCTGCTGCTGCTGCTGCTGCTGCTGCTGCTGCTGCTGCTGCTGCTGCTGCTGCTGCTGCTGCTGCTGCTGCTGCTGCTGCTGCTGCTGCTGCTGCTGCTGCTGCTGCTGCTGCTGCTGCTGCTGCTGCTGCTGCTGCTGCTGCTGCTGCTGCTGCTGCTGCTGCTGCTGCTGCTGCTGCTGCTGCTGCTGCTGCTGCTGCTGCTGCTGCTGCTGCTGCTGCTGCTGCTGCTGCTGCTGCTGCTGCTGCTGCTGCTGCTGCTGCTGCTGCTGCTGCTGCTGCTGCTGCTGCTGCTGCTGCTGCTGCTGCTGCTGCTGCTGCTGCTGCTGCTGCTGCTGCTGCTGCTGCTGCTGCTGCTGCTGCTGCTGCTGCTGCTGCTGCTGCTGCTGCTGCTGCTGCTGCTGCTGCTGCTGCTGCTGCTGCTGCTGCTGCTGCTGCTGCTGCTGCTGCTGCTGCTGCTGCTGCTGCTGCTGCTGCTGCTGCTGCTGCTGCTGCTGCTGCTGCTGCTGCTGCTGCTGCTGCTGCTGCTGCTGCTGCTGCTGCTGCTGCTGCTGCTGCTGCTGCTGCTGCTGCTGCTGCTGCTGCTGCTGCTGCTGCTGCTGCTGCTGCTGCTGCTGCTGCTGCTGCTGCTGCTGCTGCTGCTGCTGCTGCTGCTGCTGCTGCTGCTGCTGCTGCTGCTGCTGCTGCTGCTGCTGCTGCTGCTGCTGCTGCTGCTGCTGCTGCTGCTGCTGCTGCTGCTGCTGCTGCTGCTGCTGCTGCTGCTGCTGCTGCTGCTGCTGCTGCTGCTGCTGCTGCTGCTGCTGCTGCTGCTGCTGCTGCTGCTGCTGCTGCTGCTGCTGCTGCTGCTGCTGCTGCTGCTGCTGCTGCTGCTGCTGCTGCTGCTGCTGCTGCTGCTGCTGCTGCTGCTGCTGCTGCTGCTGCTGCTGCTGCTGCTGCTGCTGCTGCTGCTGCTGCTGCTGCTGCTGCTGCTGCTGCTGCTGCTGCTGCTGCTGCTGCTGCTGCTGCTGCTGCTGCTGCTGCTGCTGCTGCTGCTGCTGCTGCTGCTGCTGCTGCTGCTGCTGCTGCTGCTGCTGCTGCTGCTGCTGCTGCTGCTGCTGCTGCTGCTGCTGCTGCTGCTGCGTGCTGCTGCTGCTGCTGCTGCTGCTGCTGCTGCTGCTGCTGCTGCTGCTGCTGCTGCTGCTGCTGCTGCTGCTGCTGCTGCTGCTGCTGCTGCTGCTGCTGCTGCTGCTGCTGTGCTGCTGCTGCTGCTGCTGCTGCTGCTGCTGCTGCTGCTGCTGCTGCTGCTGCTGCTGCTGCTGCTGCTGCTGCTGCTGCTGCTGCTGCTGCTGCTGCTGCTGCTGCTGCTGCTGCTGCTGCTGCTGCTGCTGCTGCTGCTGCTGCTGCTGCTGCTGCTGCTGCTGCTGCTGCTGCTGCTGCTGCTGCTGCTGCTGCTGCTGCTGCTGCTGCTGCTGCTGCTGCTGCTGCTGCTGCTGCTGCTGCTGCTGCTGCTGCTGCTGCTGCTGCTGCTGCTGCTGCTGCTGCTGCTGCTGCTGCTGCTGCTGCTGCTGCTGCTGCTGCTGCTGCTGCTGCTGCTGCTGCTGCTGCTGCTGCTGCTGCTGCTGCTGCTGCTGCTGCTGCTGCTGCTGCTGCTGCTGCTGCTGCTGCTGCTGCTGCTGCTGCTGCTGCTGCTGCTGCTGCTGCTGCTGCTGCTGCTGCTGCTGCTGCTGCTGCTGCTGCTGCTGCTGCTGCTGCTGCTGCTGCTGCTGCTGCTGCTGCTGCTGCTGCTGCTGCTGCTGCTGCTGCTGCTGCTGCTGCTGCTGCTGCTGCTGCTGCTGCTGCTGCTGCTGCTGCTGCTGCTGCTGCTGCTGCTGCTGCTGCTGCTGCTGCTGCTGCTGCTGCTGCTGCTGCTGCTGCTGCTGCTGCTGCTGCTGCTGCTGCTGCTGCTGCTGCTGCTGCTGCTGCTGCTGCTGCTGCTGCTGCTGCTGCTGCTGCTGCTGCTGCTGCTGCTGCTGCTGCTGCTGCTGCTGCTGCTGCTGCTGCTGCTGCTGCTGCTGCTGCTGCTGCTGCTGCTGCTGCTGCTGCTGCTGCTGCTGCTGCTGCTGCTGCTGCTGCTGCTGCTGCTGCTGCTGCTGCTGCTGCTGCTGCTGCTGCTGCTGCTGCTGCTGCTGCTGCTGCTGCTGCTGCTGCTGCTGCTGCTGCTGCTGCTGCTGCTGCTGCTGCTGCTGCTGCTGCTGCTGCTGCTGCTGCTGCTGCTGCTGCTGCTGCTGCTGCTGCTGCTGCTGCTGCTGCTGCTGCTGCTGCTGCTGCTGCTGCTGCTGCTGCTGCTGCTGCTGCTGCTGCTGCTGCTGCTGCTGCTGCTGCTGCTGCTGCTGCTGCTGCTGCTGCTGCTGCTGCTGCTGCTGCTGCTGCTGCTGCTGCTGCTGCTGCTGCTGCTGCTGCTGCTGCTGCTGCTGCTGCTGCTGCTGCTGCTGCTGCTGCTGCTGCTGCTGCTGCTGCTGCTGCTGCTGCTGCTGCTGCTGCTGCTGCTGCTGCTGCTGCTGCTGCTGCTGCTGCTGCTGCTGCTGCTGCTGCTGCTGCTGCTGCTGCTGCTGCTGCTGCTGCTGCTGCTGCTGCTGCTGCTGCTGCTGCTGCTGCTGCTGCTGCTGCTGCTGCTGCTGCTGCTGCTGCTGCTGCTGCTGCTGCTGCTGCTGCTGCTGCTGCTGCTGCTGCTGCTGCTGCTGCTGCTGCTGCTGCTGCTGCTGCTGCTGCTGCTGCTGCTGCTGCTGCTGCTGCTGCTGCTGCTGCTGCTGCTGCTGCTGCTGCTGCTGCTGCTGCTGCTGCTGCTGCTGCTGCTGCTGCTGCTGCTGCTGCTGCTGCTGCTGCTGCTGCTGCTGCTGCTGCTGCTGCTGCTGCTGCTGCTGCTGCTGCTGCTGCTGCTGCTGCTGCTGCTGCTGCTGCTGCTGCTGCTGCTGCTGCTGCTGCTGCTGCTGCTGCTGCTGCTGCTGCTGCTGCTGCTGCTGCTGCTGCTGCTGCTGCTGCTGCTGCTGCTGCTGCTGCTGCTGCTGCTGCTGCTGCTGCTGCTGCTGCTGCTGCTGCTGCTGCTGCTGCTGCTGCTGCTGCTGCTGCTGCTGCTGCTGCTGCTGCTGCTGCTGCTGCTGCTGCTGCTGCTGCTGCTGCTGCTGCTGCTGCTGCTGCTGCTGCTGCTGCTGCTGCTGCTGCTGCTGCTGCTGCTGCTGCTGCTGCTGCTGCTGCTGCTGCTGCTGCTGCTGCTGCTGCTGCTGCTGCTGCTGCTGCTGCTGCTGCTGCTGCTGCTGCTGCTGCTGCTGCTGCTGCTGCTGCTGCTGCTGCTGCTGCTGCTGCTGCTGCTGCTGCTGCTGCTGCTGCTGCTGCTGCTGCTGCTGCTGCTGCTGCTGCTGCTGCTGCTGCTGCTGCTGCTGCTGCTGCTGCTGCTGCTGCTGCTGCTGCTGCTGCTGCTGCTGCTGCTGCTGCTGCTGCTGCTGCTGCTGCTGCTGCTGCTGCTGCTGCTGCTGCTGCTGCTGCTGCTGCTGCTGCTGCTGCTGCTGCTGCTGCTGCTGCTGCTGCTGCTGCTGCTGCTGCTGCTGCTGCTGCTGCTGCTGCTGCTGCTGCTGCTGCTGCTGCTGCTGCTGCTGCTGCTGCTGCTGCTGCTGCTGCTGCTGCTGCTGCTGCTGCTGCTGCTGCTGCTGCTGCTGCTGCTGCTGCTGCTGCTGCTGCTGCTGCTGCTGCTGCTGCTGCTGCTGCTGCTGCTGCTGCTGCTGCTGCTGCTGCTGCTGCTGCTGCTGCTGCTGCTGCTGCTGCTGCTGCTGCTGCTGCTGCTGCTGCTGCTGCTGCTGCTGCTGCTGCTGCTGCTGCTGCTGCTGCTGCTGCTGCTGCTGCTGCTGCTGCTGCTGCTGCTGCTGCTGCTGCTGCTGCTGCTGCTGCTGCTGCTGCTGCTGCTGCTGCTGCTGCTGCTGCTGCTGCTGCTGCTGCTGCTGCTGCTGCTGCTGCTGCTGCTGCTGCTGCTGCTGCTGCTGCTGCTGCTGCTGCTGCTGCTGCTGCTGCTGCTGCTGCTGCTGCTGCTGCTGCTGCTGCTGCTGCTGCTGCTGCTGCTGCTGCTGCTGCTGCTGCTGCTGCTGCTGCTGCTGCTGCTGCTGCTGCTGCTGCTGCTGCTGCTGCTGCTGCTGCTGCTGCTGCTGCTGCTGCTGCTGCTGCTGCTGCTGCTGCTGCTGCTGCTGCTGCTGCTGCTGCTGCTGCTGCTGCTGCTGCTGCTGCTGCTGCTGCTGCTGCTGCTGCTGCTGCTGCTGCTGCTGCTGCTGCTGCTGCTGCTGCTGCTGCTGCTGCTGCTGCTGCTGCTGCTGCTGCTGCTGCTGCTGCTGCTGCTGCTGCTGCTGCTGCTGCTGCTGCTGCTGCTGCTGCTGCTGCTGCTGCTGCTGCTGCTGCTGCTGCTGCTGCTGCTGCTGCTGCTGCTGCTGCTGCTGCTGCTGCTGCTGCTGCTGCTGCTGCTGCTGCTGCTGCTGCTGCTGCTGCTGCTGCTGCTGCTGCTGCTGCTGCTGCTGCTGCTGCTGCTGCTGCTGCTGCTGCTGCTGCTGCTGCTGCTGCTGCTGCTGCTGCTGCTGCTGCTGCTGCTGCTGCTGCTGCTGCTGCTGCTGCTGCTGCTGCTGCTGCTGCTGCTGCTGCTGCTGCTGCTGCTGCTGCTGCTGCTGCTGCTGCTGCTGCTGCTGCTGCTGCTGCTGCTGCTGCTGCTGCTGCTGCTGCTGCTGCTGCTGCTGCTGCTGCTGCTGCTGCTGCTGCTGCTGCTGCTGCTGCTGCTGCTGCTGCTGCTGCTGCTGCTGCTGCTGCTGCTGCTGCTGCTGCTGCTGCTGCTGCTGCTGCTGCTGCTGCTGCTGCTGCTGCTGCTGCTGCTGCTGCTGCTGCTGCTGCTGCTGCTGCTGCTGCTGCTGCTGCTGCTGCTGCTGCTGCTGCTGCTGCTGCTGCTGCTGCTGCTGCTGCTGCTGCTGCTGCTGCTGCTGCTGCTGCTGCTGCTGCTGCTGCTGCTGCTGCTGCTGCTGCTGCTGCTGCTGCTGCTGCTGCTGCTGCTGCTGCTGCTGCTGCTGCTGCTGCTGCTGCTGCTGCTGCTGCTGCTGCTGCTGCTGCTGCTGCTGCTGCTGCTGCTGCTGCTGCTGCTGCTGCTGCTGCTGCTGCTGCTGCTGCTGCTGCTGCTGCTGCTGCTGCTGCTGCTGCTGCTGCTGCTGCTGCTGCTGCTGCTGCTGCTGCTGCTGCTGCTGCTGCTGCTGCTGCTGCTGCTGCTGCTGCTGCTGCTGCTGCTGCTGCTGCTGCTGCTGCTGCTGCTGCTGCTGCTGCTGCTGCTGCTGCTGCTGCTGCTGCTGCTGCTGCTGCTGCTGCTGCTGCTGCTGCTGCTGCTGCTGCTGCTGCTGCTGCTGCTGCTGCTGCTGCTGCTGCTGCTGCTGCTGCTGCTGCTGCTGCTGCTGCTGCTGCTGCTGCTGCTGCTGCTGCTGCTGCTGCTGCTGCTGCTGCTGCTGCTGCTGCTGCTGCTGCTGCTGCTGCTGCTGCTGCTGCTGCTGCTGCTGCTGCTGCTGCTGCTGCTGCTGCTGCTGCTGCTGCTGCTGCTGCTGCTGCTGCTGCTGCTGCTGCTGCTGCTGCTGCTGCTGCTGCTGCTGCTGCTGCTGCTGCTGCTGCTGCTGCTGCTGCTGCTGCTGCTGCTGCTGCTGCTGCTGCTGCTGCTGCTGCTGCTGCTGCTGCTGCTGCTGCTGCTGCTGCTGCTGCTGCTGCTGCTGCTGCTGCTGCTGCTGCTGCTGCTGCTGCTGCTGCTGCTGCTGCTGCTGCTGCTGCTGCTGCTGCTGCTGCTGCTGCTGCTGCTGCTGCTGCTGCTGCTGCTGCTGCTGCTGCTGCTGCTGCTGCTGCTGCTGCTGCTGCTGCTGCTGCTGCTGCTGCTGCTGCTGCTGCTGCTGCTGCTGCTGCTGCTGCTGCTGCTGCTGCTGCTGCTGCTGCTGCTGCTGCTGCTGCTGCTGCTGCTGCTGCTGCTGCTGCTGCTGCTGCTGCTGCTGCTGCTGCTGCTGCTGCTGCTGCTGCTGCTGCTGCTGCTGCTGCTGCTGCTGCTGCTGCTGCTGCTGCTGCTGCTGCTGCTGCTGCTGCTGCTGCTGCTGCTGCTGCTGCTGCTGCTGCTGCTGCTGCTGCTGCTGCTGCTGCTGCTGCTGCTGCTGCTGCTGCTGCTGCTGCTGCTGCTGCTGCTGCTGCTGCTGCTGCTGCTGCTGCTGCTGCTGCTGCTGCTGCTGCTGCTGCTGCTGCTGCTGCTGCTGCTGCTGCTGCTGCTGCTGCTGCTGCTGCTGCTGCTGCTGCTGCTGCTGCTGCTGCTGCTGCTGCTGCTGCTGCTGCTGCTGCTGCTGCTGCTGCTGCTGCTGCTGCTGCTGCTGCTGCTGCTGCTGCTGCTGCTGCTGCTGCTGCTGCTGCTGCTGCTGCTGCTGCTGCTGCTGCTGCTGCTGCTGCTGCTGCTGCTGCTGCTGCTGCTGCTGCTGCTGCTGCTGCTGCTGCTGCTGCTGCTGCTGCTGCTGCTGCTGCTGCTGCTGCTGCTGCTGCTGCTGCTGCTGCTGCTGCTGCTGCTGCTGCTGCTGCTGCTGCTGCTGCTGCTGCTGCTGCTGCTGCTGCTGCTGCTGCTGCTGCTGCTGCTGCTGCTGCTGCTGCTGCTGCTGCTGCTGCTGCTGCTGCTGCTGCTGCTGCTGTGCTGCTGCTGCTGCTGCTGCGCTGCTGCTGCTGCTGCTGCTGCTGCTGCTGCTGCTGCTGCTGCTGCTGCTGCTGCTGCTGCTGCTGCTGCTGCTGCTGCTGCTGCTGCTGCTGCTGCTGCTGCTGCTGCTGCTGCTGCTGCTGCTGCTGCTGCTGCTGCTGCTGCTGCTGCTGCTGCTGCTGCTGCTGCTGCTGCTGCTGCTGCTGCTGCTGCTGCTGCTGCTGCTGCTGCTGCTGCTGCTGCTGCTGCTGCTGCTGCTGCTGCTGCTGCTGCTGCTGCTGCTGCTGCTGCTGCTGCTGCTGCTGCTGCTGCTGCTGCTGCTGCTGCTGCTGCTGCTGCTGCTGCTGCTGCTGCTGCTGCTGCTGCTGCTGCTGCTGCTGCTGCTGCTGCTGCTGCTGCTGCTGCTGCTGCTGCTGCTGCTGCTGCTGCTGCTGCTGCTGCTGCTGCTGCTGCTGCTGCTGCTGCTGCTGCTGCTGCTGCTGCTGCTGCTGCTGCTGCTGCTGCTGCTGCTGCTGCTGCTGCTGCTGCTGCTGCTGCTGCTGCTGCTGCTGCTGCTGCTGCTGCTGCTGCTGCTGCTGCTGCTGCTGCTGCTGCTGCTGCTGCTGCTGCTGCTGCTGCTGCTGCTGCTGCTGCTGCTGCTGCTGCTGCTGCTGCTGCTGCTGCTGCTGCTGCTGCTGCTGCTGCTGCTGCTGCTGCTGCTGCTGCTGCTGCTGCTGCTGCTGCTGCTGCTGCTGCTGCTGCTGCTGCTGCTGCTGCTGCTGCTGCTGCTGCTGCTGCTGCTGCTGCTGCTGCTGCTGCTGCTGCTGCTGCTGCTGCTGCTGCTGCTGCTGCTGCTGCTGCTGCTGCTGCTGCTGCTGCTGCTGCTGCTGCTGCTGCTGCTGCTGCTGCTGCTGCTGCTGCTGCTGCTGCTGCTGCTGCTGCTGCTGCTGCTGCTGCTGCTGCTGCTGCTGCTGCTGCTGCTGCTGCTGCTGCTGCTGCTGCTGCTGCTGCTGCTGCTGCTGCTGCTGCTGCTGCTGCTGCTGCTGCTGCTGCTGCTGCTGCTGCTGCTGCTGCTGCTGCTGCTGCTGCTGCTGCTGCTGCTGCTGCTGCTGCTGCTGCTGCTGCTGCTGCTGCTGCTGCTGCTGCTGCTGCTGCTGCTGCTGCTGCTGCTGCTGCTGCTGCTGCTGCTGCTGCTGCTGCTGCTGCTGCTGCTGCTGCTGCTGCTGCTGCTGCGCTGCTGCTGCTGCTGCTGCTGCTGCTGCTGCTGCTGCTGCTGCTGCTGCTGCTGCTGCTGCTGCTGCTGCTGCTGCTGCTGCTGCTGCTGCTGCTGCTGCTGCTGCTGCTGCTGCTGCTGCTGCTGCTGCTGCTGCTGCTGCTGCTGCTGCTGCTGCTGCTGCTGCTGCTGCTGCTGCTGCTGCTGCTGCTGCTGCTGCTGCTGCTGCTGCTGCTGCTGCTGCTGCTGCTGCTGCTGCTGCTGCT
This sequence comes from Lasioglossum pauxillum, assembly GCA_933228785.1. NCBI lineage: Eukaryota > Metazoa > Arthropoda > Insecta > Hymenoptera > Halictidae > Lasioglossum > Lasioglossum pauxillum. Next base: position 21,129,940 of record OW121707.1, read on the forward strand.
GCTGCTGCTGCTGCTGCTGCTGCTGCTGCTGCTGCTGCTGCTGCTGCTGCTGCTGCTGCTGCTGCTGCTGCTGCTGCTGCTGCTGCTGCTGCTGCTGCTGCTGCTGCTGCTGCTGCTGCTGCTGCTGCTGCTGCTGCTGCTGCTGCTGCTGCTGCTGCTGCTGCTGCTGCTGCTGCTGCTGCTGCTGCTGCTGCTGCTGCTGCTGCTGCTGCTGCTGCTGCTGCTGCTGCTGCTGCTGCTGCTGCTGCTGCTGCTGCTGCTGCTGCTGCTGCTGCTGCTGCTGCTGCTGCTGCTGCTGCTGCTGCTGCTGCTGCTGCTGCTGCTGCTGCTGCTGCTGCTGCTGCTGCTGCTGCTGCTGCTGCTGCTGCTGCTGCTGCTGCTGCTGCTGCTGCTGCTGCTGCTGCTGCTGCTGCTGCTGCTGCTGCTGCTGCTGCTGCTGCTGCTGCTGCTGCTGCTGCTGCTGCTGCTGCTGCTGCTGCTGCTGCTGCTGCTGCTGCTGCTGCTGCTGCTGCTGCTGCTGCTGCTGCTGCTGCTGCTGCTGCTGCTGCTGCTGCTGCTGCTGCTGCTGCTGCTGCTGCTGCTGCTGCTGCTGCTGCTGCTGCTGCTGCTGCTGCTGCTGCTGCTGCTGCTGCTGCTGCTGCTGCTGCTGCTGCTGCTGCTGCTGCTGCTGCTGCTGCTGCTGCTGCTGCTGCTGCTGCTGCTGCTGCTGCTGCTGCTGCTGCTGCTGCTGCTGCTGCTGCTGCTGCTGCTGCTGCTGCTGCTGCTGCTGCTGCTGCTGCTGCTGCTGCTGCTGCTGCTGCTGCTGCTGCTGCTGCTGCTGCTGCTGCTGCTGCTGCTGCTGCTGCTGCTGCTGCTGCTGCTGCTGCTGCTGCTGCTGCTGCTGCTGCTGCTGCTGCTGCTGCTGCTGCTGCTGCTGCTGCTGCTGCTGCTGCTGCTGCTGCTGCTGCTGCTGCTGCTGCTGCTGCTGCTGCTGCTGCTGCTGCTGCTGCTGCTGCTGCTGCTGCTGCTGCTGCTGCTGCTGCTGCTGCTGCTGCTGCTGCTGCTGCTGCTGCTGCTGCTGCTGCTGCTGCTGCTGCTGCTGCTGCTGCTGCTGCTGCTGCTGCTGCTGCTGCTGCTGCTGCTGCTGCTGCTGCTGCTGCTGCTGCTGCTGCTGCTGCTGCTGCTGCTGCTGCTGCTGCTGCTGCTGCTGCTGCTGCTGCTGCTGCTGCTGCTGCTGCTGCTGCTGCTGCTGCTGCTGCTGCTGCTGCTGCTGCTGCTGCTGCTGCTGCTGCTGCTGCTGCTGCTGCTGCTGCTGCTGCTGCTGCTGCTGCTGCTGCTGCTGCTGCTGCTGCTGCTGCTGCTGCTGCTGCTGCTGCTGCTGCTGCTGCTGCTGCTGCTGCTGCTGCTGCTGCTGCTGCTGCTGCTGCTGCTGCTGCTGCTGCTGCTGCTGCTGCTGCTGCTGCTGCTGCTGCTGCTGCTGCTGCTGCTGCTGCTGCTGCTGCTGCTGCTGCTGCTGCTGCTGCTGCTGCTGCTGCTGCTGCTGCTGCTGCTGCTGCTGCTGCTGCTGCTGCTGCTGCTGCTGCTGCTGCTGCTGCTGCTGCTGCTGCTGCTGCTGCTGCTGCTGCTGCTGCTGCTGCTGCTGCTGCTGCTGCTGCTGCTGCTGCTGCTGCTGCTGCTGCTGCTGCTGCTGCTGCTGCTGCTGCTGCTGCTGCTGCTGCTGCTGCTGCTGCTGCTGCTGCTGCTGCTGCTGCTGCTGCTGCTGCTGCTGCTGCTGCTGCTGCTGCTGCTGCTGCTGCTGCTGCTGCTGCTGCTGCTGCTGCTGCTGCTGCTGCTGCTGCTGCTGCTGCTGCTGCTGCTGCTGCTGCTGCTGCTGCTGCTGCTGCTGCTGCTGCTGCTGCTGCTGCTGCTGCTGCTGCTGCTGCTGCTGCTGCTGCTGCTGCTGCTGCTGCTGCTGCTGCTGCTGCTGCTGCTGCTGCTGCTGCTGCTGCTGCTGCTGCTGCTGCTGCTGCTGCTGCTGCTGCTGCTGCTGCTGCTGCTGCTGCTGCTGCTGCTGCTGCTGCTGCTGCTGCTGCTGCTGCTGCTGCTGCTGCTGCTGCTGCTGCTGCTGCTGCTGCTGCTGCTGCTGCTGCTGCTGCTGCTGCTGCTGCTGCTGCTGCTGCTGCTGCTGCTGCTGCTGCTGCTGCTGCTGCTGCTGCTGCTGCTGCTGCTGCTGCTGCTGCTGCTGCTGCTGCTGCTGCTGCTGCTGCTGCTGCTGCTGCTGCTGCTGCTGCT
>OW121707.1:21137189-21304689 GCA_933228785.1 Lasioglossum pauxillum
TGCTGCTGCATGATGCTGCTGCTGCTGCGTGCTGCTGCGTGCTGCTGCTGCTGCTGCTGCTGCGTGCTGCTGCTGCTGCTGCTGCTGCTCTGCTGCTGCTGCTGCTGCTGCTGCTGCTGCTGCTGCTGCTGCTGCTGCTGCTGCTGCTGCTGCTGCTGCTGCTGCTGCTGCTGCTGCTGCTGCTGCTGCTGCTGCTGCTGCTGCTGCTGCTGCTGCTGCTGCTGCTGCTGCTGCTGCTGCTGCTGCTGCTGCTGCTGCTGCTGCTGCTGCTGCTGCTGCTGCTGCTGCTGCTGCTGCTGCTGCTGCTGCTGCTGCTGCTGCTGCTGCTGCTGCTGCTGCTGCTGCTGCTGCTGCTGCTGCTGCTGCTGCTGCTGCTGCTGCTGCTGCTGCTGCTGCTGCTGCTGCTGCTGCTGCTGCTGCTGCTGCTGCTGCTGCTGCTGCTGCTGCTGCTGCTGCTGCTGCTGCTGCTGCTGCTGCTGCTGCTGCTGCTGCTGCTGCTGCTGCTGCTGCTGCTGCTGCTGCTGCTGCTGCTGCTGCTGCTGCTGCTGCTGCTGCTGCTGCTGCTGCTGCTGCTGCTGCTGCTGCTGCTGCTGCTGCTGCTGCTGCTGCTGCTGCTGCTGCTGCTGCTGCTGCTGCTGCTGCTGCTGCTGCTGCTGCTGCTGCTGCTGCTGCTGCTGCTGCTGCTGCTGCTGCTGCTGCTGCTGCTGCTGCTGCTGCTGCTGCTGCTGCTGCTGCTGCTGCTGCTGCTGCTGCTGCTGCTGCTGCTGCTGCTGCTGCTGCTGCTGCTGCTGCTGCTGCTGCTGCTGCTGCTGCTGCTGCTGCTGCTGCTGCTGCTGCTGCTGCTGCTGCTGCTGCTGCTGCTGCTGCTGCTGCTGCTGCTGCTGCTGCTGCTGCTGCTGCTGCTGCTGCTGCTGCTGCTGCTGCTGCTGCTGCTGCTGCTGCTGCTGCTGCTGCTGCTGCTGCTGCTGCTGCTGCTGCTGCTGCTGCTGCTGCTGCTGCTGCTGCTGCTGCTGCTGCTGCTGCTGCTGCTGCTGCTGCTGCTGCTGCTGCTGCTGCTGCTGCTGCTGCTGCTGCTGCTGCTGCTGCTGCTGCTGCTGCTGCTGCTGCTGCTGCTGCTGCTGCTGCTGCTGCTGCTGCTGCTGCTGCTGCTGCTGCTGCTGCTGCTGCTGCTGCTGCTGCTGCTGCTGCTGCTGCTGCTGCTGCTGCTGCTGCTGCTGCTGCTGCTGCTGCTGCTGCTGCTGCTGCTGCTGCTGCTGCTGCTGCTGCTGCTGCTGCTGCTGCTGCTGCTGCTGCTGCTGCTGCTGCTGCTGCTGCTGCTGCTGCTGCTGCTGCTGCTGCTGCGTGCTGCTGCTGCTGCTGCTGCTGCGTGCTGCTGCTGCTACTGCGTGCTGCTGCGTGCTGCTGCTGCTGCTGCGTGCTGCTGCGTCCTGCTGCGTGCTGCTGCTGCTGCTGCGTCATACTGCGTGCTGCTGCTGCGTCCTACTGCGTGCTGCTACTGCTGCTGCTGCTGCTGCGTGCTGCTGCTGCTGCTGCGTGCTGCTGCTGCTGCTGCTGCGTGCTGCTGCTGCTGCGTACTGCTGCTGCTGCTGCGTGCTGCTGCTGCTGCTGCTGCTGCTGCGTGCTGCTGCTGCTGCGTCCTGCTGCGTGCTGCTGCTGCTGCGTCCTACTGCGTGCTGCTGCTGCTGCTGCGTGCTGCTGCTGCTGCTGCTGCGTGCTGCTGCTGCTGCTGCATGATGCTGCTGCTGCTGCGTGCTGCTGCGTGCTGCTGCTGCTGCTGCTGCTGCGTGCTGCTGCTGCTGCTGCTGCTGCTGCTGCTGCTGCTGCTGCTGCTGCTGCTGCTGCTGCTGCTGCTGCTGCTGCTGCTGCTGCTGCTGCGTGCTGCTGCTGCTGCTGCTGCGTGCTGCGTGCTGCTGCTGCTGCTGCTGATGCTGCTGCTGCTGCTGCTGCTGCGTGCTGCTGCTGCTGCTGCTGCTGCGTGCTGCTGCTGCTGCTGCTGCTGCTGCTGCTGCTGCTGCTGCTGCTGCTGCTGCTGCTGCTGCTGCTGCTGCTGCTGCTGCTGCTGCTGCTGCTGCTGCTGCTGCTGCTGCTGCTGCTGCTGCTGCTGCTGCTGCTGCTGCTGCTGCTGCTGCTGCTGCTGCTGCTGCTGCTGCTGCTGCTGCTGCTGCTGCTGCTGCTGCTGCTGCTGCTGCTGCTGCTGCTGCTGCTGCTGCTGCTGCTGCTGCTGCTGCTGCTGCTGCTGCTGCTGCTGCTGCTGCTGCTGCTGCTGCTGCTGCTGCTGCTGCTGCTGCTGCTGCTGCTGCTGCTGCTGCTGCTGCTGCTGCTGCTGCTGCTGCTGCTGCTGCTGCTGCTGCTGCTGCTGCTGCTGCTGCTGCTGCTGCTGCTGCTGCTGCTGCTGCTGCTGCTGCTGCTGCTGCTGCTGCTGCTGCTGCTGCTGCTGCTGCTGCTGCTGCTGCTGCTGCTGCTGCTGCTGCTGCTGCTGCTGCTGCTGCTGCTGCTGCTGCTGCTGCTGCTGCTGCTGCTGCTGCTGCTGCTGCTGCTGCTGCTGCTGCTGCTGCTGCTGCTGCTGCTGCTGCTGCTGCTGCTGCTGCTGCTGCTGCTGCTGCTGCTGCTGCTGCTGCTGCTGCTGCTGCTGCTGCTGCTGCTGCTGCTGCTGCTGCTGCTGCTGCTGCTGCTGCTGCTGCTGCTGCTGCTGCTGCTGCTGCTGCTGCTGCTGCTGCTGCTGCTGCTGCTGCTGCTGCTGCTGCTGCTGCTGCTGCTGCTGCTGCTGCTGCTGCTGCTGCTGCTGCTGCTGCTGCTGCTGCTGCTGCTGCTGCTGCTGCTGCTGCTGCTGCTGCTGCTGCTGCTGCTGCTGCTGCTGCTGCTGCTGCTGCTGCTGCTGCTGCTGCTGCTGCTGCTGCTGCTGCTGCTGCTGCTGCTGCTGCTGCTGCTGCTGCTGCTGCTGCTGCTGCTGCTGCTGCTGCTGCTGCTGCTGCTGCTGCTGCTGCTGCTGCTGCTGCTGCTGCTGCTGCTGCTGCTGCTGCTGCTGCTGCTGCTGCTGCTGCTGCTGCTGCTGCTGCTGCTGCTGCTGCTGCTGCTGCTGCTGCTGCTGCTGCTGCTGCTGCTGCTGCTGCTGCTGCTGCTGCTGCTGCTGCTGCTGCTGCTGCTGCTGCTGCTGCTGCTGCTGCTGCTGCTGCTGCTGCTGCTGCTGCTGCTGCTGCTGCTGCTGCTGCTGCTGCTGCTGCTGCTGCTGCTGCTGCTGCTGCTGCTGCTGCTGCTGCTGCTGCTGCTGCTGCTGCTGCTGCTGCTGCTGCTGCTGCTGCTGCTGCTGCTGCTGCTGCTGCTGCTGCTGCTGCTGCTGCTGCTGCTGCTGCTGCTGCTGCTGCTGCTGCTGCTGCTGCTGCTGCTGCTGCTGCTGCTGCTGCTGCTGCTGCTGCTGCTGCTGCTGCTGCTGCTGCTGCTGCTGCTGCTGCTGCTGCTGCTGCTGCTGCTGCTGCTGCTGCTGCTGCTGCTGCTGCTGCTGCTGCTGCTGCTGCTGCTGCTGCTGCTGCTGCTGCTGCTGCTGCTGCTGCTGCTGCTGCTGCTGCTGCTGCTGCTGCTGCTGCTGCTGCTGCTGCTGCTGCTGCTGCTGCTGCTGCTGCTGCTGCTGCTGCTGCTGCTGCTGCTGCTGCTGCTGCTGCTGCTGCTGCTGCTGCTGCTGCTGCTGCTGCTGCTGCTGCTGCTGCTGCTGCTGCTGCTGCTGCTGCTGCTGCTGCTGCTGCTGCTGCTGCTGCTGCTGCTGCTGCTGCTGCTGCTGCTGCTGCTGCTGCTGCTGCTGCGTGCTGCTGCTGCTGCGTGCTGCTGCTGCTGCTGCGTGCTGCTGCTGCTGCGTCCTGCTGCGTGCTGCTGCTGCTGCGTCCTACTGCGTGCTGCTACTGCTGCTGCTGCTGCTGCGTGCTGCTGCTGCTGCTGCGTGCTGCTGCTGCTGCTGCTGCGTGCTGCTGCTGCTGCTGCGTGCTGCTGCTGCTGCTGCGTGCCGCAGCTGCTAATGCGAGCTGCTGCTCCTGCTGCGTGCTGCTGCTGCGTGCTGCTGCTGCTGCTGCTGCGTGCTGCTGCTGCTGCTGCTGCTGCTGCTGCTGCGTGCTGCTGCTGCGTGCTGCGTGCTGCTGCTGCTGCTGCATGATGCTGCTGCTGCTGCGTGCTGCTGCTGCTGCTGCGTACTGCTGCTGCGTTCTGCTGCTGCTGCGTGCTGCTGCTGCTGCTGCGTGCCGCAGCTGCTAATTCGAGCTGCTGCTCCTGCTGCGTGCTGCTGCTGCTGCGTGCTGCTTCTGCTGCTGCTGCGTGCTGCGTGCTGCTGCTGCTGCTGCGTGCTGCTGCTGCTGCGTGCTGCTGCTGCTGCAGCTGCTGCTGCTGCGTGCTGCTGCTGCTGCTGCTGCTGCGTGCTGCTGCTGCTACTGCGTGCTGCTGCGTGCTGCTGCTGCTGCTGCGTGCTGCTGCGTACTGCTGCTGCGTTCTGCTGCTGCTGCGTGCTGCTGCTGCTGCTGCGTGCCGCAGCTGCTAAGGCGAGCTGCTGCTCCTGCTGCGTGCTGCTTCTGCTGCTGCTGCGTGCTGCGTGCTGCTGCTGCTGCTGCGTGCTGCTGCTGCTGCGTGCTGCTGCTGCTGCAGCTGCTGCTGCTGCGTGCTGCTGCTGCTGCTGCTGCGTGCTGCTGCTGCTACTGCGTGCTGCTGCGTGCTGCTGCTGCTGCTGCGTGCTGCTGCGTCCTGCTGCGTGCTGCTGCTGCTGCTGCGTCATACTGCGTGCTGCTGCTGCTGCTGCGTGCTGCTGCTGCTGCTGCTGCGTGCTGCGTGCTGCTGCTGCTGCTGCATGATGCTGCTGCTGCTGCGTGCTGCTGCGTGCTGCTGCTGCTGCTGCTGCTGCGTGCTGCTGCTGCTGCTGCTGCGTGCTGCGTGCTGCTGCTGCTGCTGCATGATGCTGCTGCTGCTGCGTGCTGCTGCGTGCTGCGTGCTGCTGCTGCTGCTGCGTGCTGCTGCTGCTGCTGCTGCGTGCTGCTGCTGCTGCGTACTGCTGCTGCTGCTGCGTGCTGCTGCTGCTGCTGCTGCTGCTGCTGCGTGCTGCTGCTGCTGCGTCCTGCTGCGTGCTGCGTGCTGCTGCTGCTGCTGCATGATGCTGCTGCTGCTGCGTGCTGCTGCGTGCTGCGTGCTGCTGCTGCGTGCTGCTGCTGCTGCTGCGTGCTGCTGCTGCTGCGTGCTGCTGCTGCTGCGTGCTGCTGCTGCTGCGTGCTGCTGCTGCTGCTGCGTGCTGCTGCTGCTGCGTCCTGCTGCGTGCTGCTGCTGCTGCGTCCTACTGCGTGCTGCTACTGCTGCTGCTGCTGCTGCGTGCTGCTGCTGCTGCTGCGTGCTGCTGCTGCTGCTGCTGCGTGCTGCTGCTGCTGCTGCGTGCTGCTGCTGCTGCTGCGTGCCGCAGCTGCTAATGCGAGCTGCTGCTCCTGCTGCGTGCTGCTGCTGCGTGCTGCTGCTGCTGCTGCTGCGTGCTGCTGCTGCTGCTGCTGCTGCTGCTGCTGCGTGCTGCTGCTGCGTGCTGCGTGCTGCTGCTGCTGCTGCATGATGCTGCTGCTGCTGCGTGCTGCTGCTGCTGCTGCGTACTGCTGCTGCGTTCTGCTGCTGCTGCGTGCTGCTGCTGCTGCTGCGTGCCGCAGCTGCTAAGGCGAGCTGCTGCTCCTGCTGCGTGCTGCTGCTGCTGCGTGCTGCTGCTGCTGCTGCTGCGTGCTGCGTGCTGCTGCTGCTGCTGCGTGCTGCTGCTGCTGCGTGCTGCTGCTGCTGCTGCTGCTGCGTGCTGCTGCTGCTACTGCGTGCTGCTGCGTGCTGCTGCTGCTGCTGCGTGCTGCTGCGTCCTGCTGCGTGCTGCTGCTGCTGCTGCGTCATACTGCGTGCTGCTGCTGCTGCTGCGTGCTGCTGCTGCTGCGTGCTGCTGCTGCTGCGTGCTGCTGCTGCTGCTGCGTGCTGCTGCTGCTGCTGCGTGCTGCGTGCTGCTGCTGCTGCTGCATGATGCTGCTGCTGCTGCGTGCTGCTGCGTGCTGCGTGCTGCTGCTGCTGCTGCGTGCTGCTGCTGCTGCTGCTGCGTGCTGCTGCTGCTGCGTACTGCTGCTGCTGCTGCGTGCTGCTGCTGCTGCTGCTGCTGCTGCGTGCTGCTGCTGCTGCGTCCTGCTGCGTGCTGCTGCTGCTGCGTCCTACTGCGTGCTGCTGCTGCTGCTGCGTGCTGCTGCTGCTGCTGCTGCTGCTGCTGCGTGCTGCTGCTGCTGCTGCGTGCTGCTGCTGCTGCGTGCTGCGTGCTGCTGCTGCTGCTGCATGATGCTGCTGCTGCTGCGTGCTGCTGCTGCTGCTGCGTACTGCTGCTGCGTTCTGCTGCTGCTGCTGCGTGCTGCTGCTGCTGCTGCGTGCCGCAGCTGCTAATGCGAGCTGCTGATCCTGCTGCGTGCTGCTGCTGCTGCTGCTGCTGCTGCTGCTGCTGCGTGCTGCTGCTGCTGCTGCGTAATGCTGCTGCTGCTGCTGCGTGCTGCTGCTGCTGCTGCGTGCTGGTGCTGCTGCTGCGTGCTGCAGCGTGGTGCTGCTGCGTGCTGCGTGCTGCTGCTGCTGCTGCTGCGTGCTGCTGCTGCTGCTGCGTACTGCTGCTGCGTTCTGCTGCTGCTGCTGCGTGCTGCTGCTGCGTGCCGCAGCTGCTAAGGCGAGCTGCTGCTCCTGCTGCGTGCTGCTGCTGCTGCGTGCTGCTGCTGCTGCTGCTGCGTGCTGCGTGCTGCTGCTGCTGCTGCGTGCTGCTGCTGCTGCGTGCTGCTGCTGCTGCTGCTGCTGCTGCTGCGTGCTGCTGCTGCTGCGTGCTGCTGCTGCTGCTGCGTGCTGCTGCGTGCTGCTGCTGCTGCTGCGTGCTGCTGCTGCTGCTGCGTGCTGCTGCTGCTGCTGCTGCTCCTGCGTGCTGCTGCGTGCTGTTGCGTGCTGCTGCTGCTGCGTGCTGCTGCTGTTGCTGCGTGCTGCTGCTGCTGCTGCGTGCTGCTGCGTGCTGCTGCTGCATGCTGCGTGCTGCTGCTGCTGCGTGCTGCTGCTGCTGCTGCGTGCTGCTGCTGCTGCTGCGTGCTGCTGCTGCTGCGTCCTGCTGCGTGCTGCTGCTGCTGCGTCCTACTGCGTGCTGCTACTGCTGCTGCTGCTGCTGCGTGCTGCTGCTGCTGCTGCGTGCTGCTGCTGCTGCTGCTGCGTGCTGCTGCTGCTGCTGCGTGCTGCTGCTGCTGCTGCGTGCCGCAGCTGCTAATGCGAGCTGCTGCTCCTGCTGCGTGCTGCTGCTGCGTGCTGCTGCTGCTGCTGCTGCGTGCTGCTGCTGCTGCTGCTGCTGCTGCTGCTGCGTGCTGCTGCTGCGTGCTGCGTGCTGCTGCTGCTGCTGCATGATGCTGCTGCTGCTGCGTGCTGCTGCTGCTGCTGCGTACTGCTGCTGCGTTCTGCTGCTGCTGCGTGCTGCTGCTGCTGCTGCGTGCCGCAGCTGCTAAGGCGAGCTGCTGCTCCTGCTGCGTGCTGCTGCTGCTGCGTGCTGCTTCTGCTGCTGCTGCGTGCTGCGTGCTGCTGCTGCTGCTGCTGCTGCGTGCTGCTGCTGCTGCGTGCTGCTGCTGCTGCAGCTGCTGCTGCTGCGTGCTGCTGCTGCTGCTGCTGCTGCGTGCTGCTGCTGCTACTGCGTGCTGCTGCGTGCTGCTGCTGCTGCTGCGTGCTGCTGCGTCCTGCTGCGTGCTGCTGCTGCTGCTGCGTCATACTGCGTGCTGCTGCTGCTGCTGCGTGCTGCTGCTGCTGCGTGCTGCTGCTGCTGCTGCTGCTGCGTGCTGCTGCTGCTGCTGCTGCGTGCTGCGTGCTGCTGCTGCTGCTGCATGATGCTGCTGCTGCTGCGTGCTGCTGCGTGCTGCGTGCTGCTGCTGCTGCTGCGTGCTGCTGCTGCTGCTGCTGCGTGCTGCTGCTGCTGCGTACTGCTGCTGCTGCTGCGTGCTGCTGCTGCTGCTGCTGCTGCTGCTGCGTGCTGCTGCTGCTGCGTCCTGCTGCGTGCTGCGTGCTGCTGCTGCTGCTGCATGATGCTGCTGCTGCTGCGTGCTGCTGCGTGCTGCGTGCTGCTGCTGCGTGCTGCTGCTGCTGCTGCGTGCTGCTGCTGCTGCGTGCTGCTGCTGCTGCGTGCTGCTGCTGCTGCGTGCTGCTGCTGCTGCTGCGTGCTGCTGCTGCTGCGTCCTGCTGCGTGCTGCTGCTGCTGCGTCCTACTGCGTGCTGCTACTGCTGCTGCTGCTGCTGCGTGCTGCTGCTGCTGCTGCGTGCTGCTGCTGCTGCGTGCTGCTGCTGCTGCTGCGTGCTGCTGCTGCTGCTGCTGCTGCGTGCCGCAGCTGCTAATGCGAGCTGCTGCTCCTGCTGCGTGCTGCTGCTGCGTGCTGCTGCTGCTGCTGCTGCGTGCTGCTGCTGCTGCTGCTGCTGCTGCTGCTGCTGCGTGCTGCTGCTGCGTGCTGCGTGCTGCTGCTGCTGCTGCATGATGCTGCTGCTGCTGCGTGCTGCTGCTGCTGCTGCGTACTGCTGCTGCGTTCTGCTGCTGCTGCGTGCTGCTGCTGCTGCTGCGTGCCGCAGCTGCTAAGGCGAGCTGCTGCTCCTGCTGCGTGCTGCTGCTGCTGCGTGCTGCTGCTGCTGCTGCTGCGTGCTGCGTGCTGCTGCTGCTGCTGCGTGCTGCTGCTGCTGCGTGCTGCTGCTGCTGCTGCTGCTGCGTGCTGCTGCTGCTACTGCGTGCTGCTGCGTGCTGCTGCTGCTGCTGCGTGCTGCTGCGTCCTGCTGCGTGCTGCTGCTGCTGCTGCGTCATACTGCGTGCTGCTGCTGCTGCTGCGTGCTGCTGCTGCTGCGTGCTGCTGCTGCTGCGTGCTGCTGCTGCTGCTGCGTGCTGCTGCTGCTGCTGCGTGCTGCGTGCTGCTGCTGCTGCTGCATGATGCTGCTGCTGCTGCGTGCTGCTGCGTGCTGCGTGCTGCTGCTGCTGCTGCGTGCTGCTGCTGCTGCTGCTGCGTGCTGCTGCTGCTGCGTACTGCTGCTGCTGCTGCGTGCTGCTGCTGCTGCTGCTGCTGCTGCGTGCTGCTGCTGCTGCGTCCTGCTGCGTGCTGCTGCTGCTGCGTCCTACTGCGTGCTGCTGCTGCTGCTGCGTGCTGCTGCTGCTGCTGCTGCTGCTGCTGCGTGCTGCTGCTGCTGCTGCGTGCTGCTGCTGCTGCTGCGTGCTGCTGCTGCTGCGTGCTGCGTGCTGCTGCTGCTGCTGCATGATGCTGCTGCTGCTGCGTGCTGCTGCTGCTGCTGCGTACTGCTGCTGCGTTCTGCTGCTGCTGCTGCGTGCTGCTGCTGCTGCTGCGTGCCGCAGCTGCTAATGCGAGCTGCTGATCCTGCTGCGTGCTGCTGCTGCTGCTGCTGCTGCTGCTGCTGCGTGCTGCTGCTGCTGCTGCGTAATGCTGCTGCTGCTGCTGCGTGCTGCTGCTGCTGCTGCGTGCTGGTGCTGCTGCTGCGTGCTGCTGCTGCTGCTGCGTGCTGCTGCTGCTGCTGCGTACTGCTGCTGCGTTCTGCTGCTGCTGCTGCGTGCTGCTGCTGCGTGCCGCAGCTGCTAAGGCGAGCTGCTGCTCCTGCTGCGTGCTGCTGCTGCTGCGTGCTGCTGCTGCTGCTGCGTGCTGCGTGCTGCTGCTGCTGCTGCGTGCTGCTGCTGCTGCGTGCTGCTGCTGCTGCTGCTGCTGCTGCTGCTGCTGCGTGCTGCTGCTGCTGCGTGCTGCTGCTGCTGCTGCGTGCTGCTGCGTGCTGCTGCTGCTGCTGCGTGCTGCTGCTGCTGCTGCGTGCTGCTGCTGCTGCTGCTGCTCCTGCGTGCTGCTGCGTGCTGTTGCGTGCTGCTGCTGCTGCGTGCTGCTGCTGTTGCTGCGTGCTGCTGCTGCTGCTGCGTGCTGCTGCGTGCTGCTGCTGCATGCTGCGTGCTGCTGCTGCTGCGTGCTGCTGCTGCTGCTGCGTGCTGCTGCTGCTGCTGCGTGCTGCTGCTGCTGCTGCGTCATACTGCGTGCTGCTGCTGCTGCTGCGTGCTGCTGCTGCTGCTGCTGCGTGCTGCTGCTGCTGCTGCTGCTGCGTGCTGCTGCTGCTGCTGCGTGCTGCTGCTGCTGCTGCTGCGTGCTGCTGCTGCTGCTGCGTGCTGCTGCTGCTGCTGCGTGCTGCTGCTGCTGCAGCGTGCTGCTGCTGCTGCTGTGAACTGCTGCTGCTGCTGCGTGCTGCTGCGTGCTGCTGCTGCGTGCTGCGTGCTGCTGCTGCTGCTGCTGCTGCTGCTGCTGCTGCGTGCTGCTGCTGCTGCATGATGCTGCTGCTGCTGCGTGCTGCTGCTGCTGCTGCGTACTGCTGCTGCGTTCTGCTGCTGCTGCTGCGTGCTGCTGCTGCTGCTGCGTGCCGCAGCTGCTAATGCGAGCTGCTGCTCCTGCTGCGTGCTGCTGCTGCTGCTGCTGCTGCTGCTGCTGCTGCTGCTGCGTGCTGCTGCTGCTGCTGCGTAATGCTGCTGCTGCTGCTGCGTGCTGCTGCTGCGTGCTGCAGCGTGGTGCTGCTGCGTGCTGCGTGCTGCTGCTGCTGCTGCTGCGTGCTGCTGCTGCTGCTGCGTACTGCTGCTGCGTTCTGCTGCTGCTGCTGCGTGCTGCTGCTGCGTGCCGCAGCTGCTAAGGCGAGCTGCTGCTCCTGCTGCGTGCTGCTGCTGCTGCGTGCTGCTGCTGCTGCTGCTGCGTGCTGCGTGCTGCTGCTGCTGCTGCGTGCTGCTGCTGCTGCGTGCTGCTGCTGCTGCTGCGTGCTGCTGCGTGCTGCTGCTGCTGCTGCGTGCTGCTGCTGCGTCCTGCTGCGTGCTGCTGCTGCTGCTGCGTCATACTGCGTGCTGCTGCTGCTGCTGCGTGCTGCTGCTGCTGCTGCTGCTGCTGCGTGCTGCTGCTGCTGCTGCGTGGTGCTGCTGCTGCTGCTGCTGCTGCTGCTGCGTGCTGCTGCGTGCTGTTGCGTGCTGCTGCTGCTGCGTGCTGCTGCTGTTGCTGCGTGCTGCTGCTGCTGCTGCGTGCTGCTGCGTGCTGCTGCTGCATGCTGCGTGCTGCTGCTGCTGCGTGCTGCTGCTGCTGCTGCTGCGTGCTGCTGCTGCTGCTGCGTGCTGCTGCTGCTGCTGCGTCATACTGCGTGCTGCTGCTGCTGCTGCGTGCTGCTGCTGCTGCTGCGTGCTGCTGCTGCTGCTGCGTCATACTGCGTGCTGCTGCTGCTGCTGCGTGCTGCTGCTGCTGCTGCTGCGTGCTGCTGCTGCTGCTGCTGCTGCTGCGTGCTGCTGCTGCTGCTGCGTGCTGCTGCTGCTGCTGCTGCGTGCTGCTGCTGCTGCTGCGTGCTGCTGCTGCTGCTGCGTGCTGCTGCTGCTGCAGCGTGCTGCTGCTGCTGCTGTGAACTGCTGCTGCTGCTGCTGCGTGCTGCTGCGTGCTGCTGCTGCGTGCTGCGTGCTGCTGCTGCTGCTGCTGCTGCTGCTGCTGCGTGCTGCTGCTGCTGCGTGCTGCGTGCTGCTGCTGCTGCTGCATGATGCTGCTCCTGCTGCGTGCTGCTGCTGCTGCTGCTGCGTGCTGCGTGCTGCTGCTGCTGCGCGCTGCTGCTGCTGCTGCGTCATACTGCGTGCTGCTGCTGCTGCTGCGTGCTGCTGCTGTTGCTGCTGCTGCTACGTGCTGCTGCTGCTGCTGCGTGCTGCTGCAGCTGCTGCGTGCTGCTGCTGCTGCTGCGTGCTGCTGCTGCTGCTGCTGCTGCGTGCTGCTGCTGCTGCTGCTGCTGCTGCGTGCTGCTGCTGCTGCTACGTGCTGCTGCTGCGTGCTGCTGCAGCTGGTGCGTGCTGCTGCTGCTGCAGCGTGCTGCGCTGCTGCTGCGTACTGCTGCTGCTGCTGCGTGCTGCTGCGTGCTGCTGCTGCGTGCTGCGTGCTGCTGCTGCTGCGTGCTGCTGCTGCTGCTGCGTGCTGCTGCTGCTGCGTGCTGCTGCTGCGTGCTGCGTGCTGCTGCTGCTGCGTGCTGCTGCTGCTGCTGCTGCTGCTGCTGCTGCTGCTGCTGCTGCGTGCTGCTGCTGCTGCTGCGTGCTGCTGCTGCTGCTGCGTGCTGCGTGCTGCTGCTGCTGCTGCATGATGCTGCTGCTGCTGCGTGCTGCTGCTGCTGCTGCGTACTGCTGCTGCGTTCTGCTGCTGCTGCTGCTCCTGCTGCGTGCTGCTGCTGCTGCTGCTGCTGCTGCGTAATGCTGCTGCTGCTGCTGCTGCGTGCTGGTGCTGCTGCTGCGTGCTGCAGCGTGGTGCTGCTGCGTGCTGCGTGCTGCTGCTGCTGCTGCTGCGTGCTGCTGCTGCTGCTGCGTACTGCTGCTGCGTTCTGCTGCTGCTGCTGCGTGCTGCTGCTGCGTGCCGCAGCTGCTAAGGCGAGCTGCTGCTCCTGCTGCGTGCTGCTGCTGCTGCGTGCTGCTGCTGCTGCTGCTGCGTGCTGCGTGCTGCTGCTGCTGCTGCGTGCTGCTGCTGCTGCGTGCTGCTGCTGCTGCTGCTGCTGCTGCTGCTGCTGCTGCTGCGTGCTGCTGCTGCTGCTGCGTAATGCTGCTGCTGCTGCTGCGTGCTGCTGCTGCTGCTGCGTGCTGGTGCTGCTGCTGCGTGCTGCAGCGTGGTGCTGCTGCGTGCTGCGTGCTGCTGCTGCTGCTGTTGCGTGCTGCTGCTGCTGCTGCGTACTGCTGCTGCGTTCTGCTGCTGCTGCTGCGTGCTGCTGCTGCGTGCCGCAGCTGCTAAGGCGAGCTGCTGCTCCTGCTGCGTGCTGCTGCTGCTGCGTGCTGCTGCTGCTGCTGCTGCGTGCTGCGTGCTGCTGCTGCTGCTGCTGCTGCGTGCTGCTGCTGCTGCGTGCTGCTGCTGCTGCTGCTGCGTGCTGCTGCTGCTGCGTGCTGCTGCTGCTGCTGCGTGCTGCTGCGTGCTGCTGCTGCTGCTGCGTGCTGCTGCTGCTGCTGCGTGCTGCTGCTGCTGCTGCTGCTCCTGCGTGCTGCTGCGTGCTGTTACGTGCTGCTGCTGCTGCGTGCTGCTGCTGTTGCTGCGTGCTGCTGCTGCTGCTGCGTGCTGCTGCGTGCTGCTGCTGCATGCTGCGTGCTGCTGCTGCTGCGTGCTGCTGCTGCTGCTGCGTGCTGCTGCTGCTGCTGCGTGCTGCTGCTGCTGCTGCGTCATACTGCGTGCTGCTGCTGCTGCTGCGTGCTGCTGCTGCTGCTGCGTGCTGCTGCTGCTGCTGCTGCTGCGTGCTGCTGCTGCTGCTGCGTGCTGCTGCTGCTGCTGCTGCGTGCTGCTGCTGCTGCTGCGTGCTGCTGCTGCTGCTGCGTGCTGCTGCTGCTGCAGCGTGCTGCTGCTGCTGCTGTGAACTGCTGCTGCTGCTGCGTGCTGCTGCGTGCTGCTGCTGCGTGCTGCGTGCTGCTGCTGCTGCAGCGTGCTGCTGCTGCTGCTGTGAACTGCTGCTGCTGCTGCGTGCTGCTGCGTGCTGCTGCTGCGTGCTGCGTGCTGCTGCTGCTGCTGCTGCTGCTGCTGCTGCTGCTGCTGCGTGCTGCTGCTGCTGCATGATGCTGCTGCTGCTGCGTGCTGCTGCTGCTGCTGCGTACTGCTGCTGCGTTCTGCTGCTGCTGCTGCGTGCTGCTGCTGCTGCTGCGTGCTGCTGCTGCTGCTGCGTACTGCTGCTGCGTTCTGCTGCTGCTGCTGCGTGCTGCTGCTGCTGCTGCGTGCTGCTGCGTGCTGCTGCTGCTGCTGCGTGCTGCTGCTGCTGCTGCGTGCTGCTGCTGCTGCTGCTGCTCCTGCGTGCTGCTGCGTGCTGTTGCGTGCTGCTGCTGCTGCGTGCTGCTGCTGTTGCTGCGTGCTGCTGCTGCTGCTGCGTGCTGCTGCGTGCTGCTGCGTGCTGCTGCTGCATGCTGCGTGCTGCTGCTGCTGCGTGCTGCTGCTGCTGCTGCGTGCTGCTGCTGCTGCTGCGTGCTGCTGCTGCTGCTGCGTCATACTGCGTGCTGCTGCTGCTGCTGCGTGCTGCTGCTGCTGCTGCTGCTGCTGCGTGCTGCTGCTGCTGCTGCTGCTGCGTGCTGCTGCTGCTGCTGCGTGCTGCTGCTGCTGCTGCTGCGTGCTGCTGCTGCTGCTGCGTGCTGCTGCTGCTGCTGCGTGCTGCTGCTGCTGCTGAATGCTGCTGCTGCTGCAGCGTGCTGCTGCTGCTGCTGTGAACTGCTGCTGCTGCTGCGTGCTGCTGCGTGCTGCTGCTGCGTGCTGCGTGCTGCTGCTGCTGCAGCGTGCTGCTGCTGCTGCTGTGAACTGCTGCTGCTGCTGCGTGCTGCGTGCTGCTGCTGCTGCAGCGTGCTGCTGCTGCTGCTGTGAACTGCTGCTGCTGCTGCGTGCTGCTGCGTGCTGCTGCTGCGTGCTGCGTGCTGCTGCTGCTGCTGCTGCTGCTGCTGCTGCTGCTGCGTGCTGCTGCTGCTGCATGATGCTGCTGCTGCTGCGTGCTGCTGCTGCTGCTGCGTACTGCTGCTGCGTTCTGCTGCTGCTGCTGCGTGCTGCTGCTGCTGCTGCGTGCCGCAGCTGCTAATGCGAGCTGCTGCTCCTGCTGCGTGCTGCTGCTGCTGCTGCTGCTGCTGCTGCTGCTGCTGCTGCGTGCTGCTGCTGCTGCTGCGTAATGCTGCTGCTGCTGCTGCGTGCTGCTGCTGCTGCGTGCTGCAGCGTGGTGCTGCTGCGTGCTGCGTGCTGCTGCTGCTGCTGCTGCGTGCTGCTGCTGCTGCTGCGTACTGCTGCTGCGTTCTGCTGCTGCTGCTGCGTGCTGCTGCTGCGTGCCGCAGCTGCTAAGGCGAGCTGCTGCTCCTGCTGCGTGCTGCTGCTGCTGCGTGCTGCTGCTGCTGCTGCTGCGTGCTGCGTGCTGCTGCTTCTGCTGCGTGCTGCTGCTGCTGCGTGCTGCTGCTGCTGCTGCGTGCTGCTGCGTGCTGCTGCTGCTGCTGCGTGCTGCTGCTGCGTCCTGCTGCGTGCTGCTGCTGCTGCTGCGTCATACTACGTGCTGCTGCTGCTGCTGCGTGCTGCTGCTGCTGCTGCTGCTGCTGCGTGCTGCTGCTGCTGCTGCGTGGTGCTGCTGCTGCTGCTGCTGCTGCTGCTGCTGCGTGCTGCTGCGTGCTGTTGCGTGCTGCTGCTGCTGCTGCTGCGTGCTGCTGCTGTTGCTGCGTGCTGCTGCTGCTGCTGCGTGCTGCTGCGTGCTGCTGCTGCATGCTGCGTGCTGCTGCTGCTGCGTGCTGCTGCTGCTGCGTGCTGCTGCTGCTGCTGCTGCGTGCTGCTGCTGCTGCTGCGTGCTGCTGCTGCTGCTGCGTCATACTGCGTGCTGCTGCTGCTGCTGCGTGCTGCTGCTGCTGCTGCTGCTGCTGCGTGCTGCTGCTGCTGCTGCTGCTGCTGCGTGCTGCTGCTGCTGCTGCGTGCTGCTGCTGCTGCTGCGTGCTGCTGCTGCTGCAGCGTGCTGCTGCTGCTGTTGTGAACTGCTGCTGCTGCTGCTGCTGCTGCTGCTGCTGCTGCGTGCAGCTGCTGCTGCGTGCTGCGTGCTGCTGCTGCTGCTGCATGATGCTGCTCCTGCTGCGTGCTGCTGCTGCTGCTGCTGCGTGCTGCGTGCTGCTGCTGCTGCGCGCTGCTGCTGCTGCTGCGTCATACTGCGTGCTGCTGCTGCTGCTGCGTGCTGCTGCTGTTGCTGCTGCTGCTACGTGCTGCTGCTGCTGCTGCGTGCTGCTGCAGCTGCTGCGTGCTGCTGCTGCTGCTGCGTGCTGCTGCTGCTGCTGCTGCTGCGTGCTGCTGCTGCTGCTGCTGCTGCTGCGTGCTGCTGCTGCTGCTACGTGCTGCTGCTGCGTGCTGCTGCAGCTGCTGCGTGCTGCTGCTGCTGCAGCGTGCTGCGCTGCTGCTGCGTACTGCTGCTGCTGCTGCGTGCTGCTGCGTGCTGCTGCTGCGTGCTGCTGCTCTGCTGCTGCTGCTGCTGCTGCTGCTGCGTGCTGCTGCTGCTGCGTGCTGCTGCTGCGTGCTGCGTGCTGCTGCTGCTGCGTGCTGCTGCTGCTGCTGCTGCTGCTGCTGCGTGCTGCTGCTGCTGCTGCTGCGTGCTGCGTGCTGCTGCTGCTGCTGCGTGCTGCTGCTGCTGCGTGCTGCTGCTGTGCTGCGTGCTGCTGCTGCTGCTGCTGCGTGCTGCTGCTGCTGCTGCTGCTGCTGCGTGCTGCGTGCTGCTGCTGCTGCTGCGTGCTGCTGCTGCTGCGTGCTGCTGCTGCTGCTGCGTGCTGCTGCTGCTGCTGCGTGGTGCTGCTGCTGCTGCGTGCTGCTGCTGCTGCGTCCTGCTGCTGCTGCGTCCTGCTGCTTGCTGCTGCTGCTGCTGCGTCCTACTGCGTGCTGCTGCTGCTGCTGCTGCTGCTGCTGCGTGCTGCTGCTGCTGCTGCGTGCTGCTGCTGCTGCTGCTGCTGCTGCTGCGTGCTGCTGCTGCTGCTGCTGCTGCTGCTGCGTGCTGCTGCTGCTGCTGCGTGCTGCTGCTGCTGCTGCTGCTGCGTGCTGCTGCTGCTGCGTGCTGCTGCGTGCTGCTGCTGCGTGCTGCGTGCTGCTGCTGCTGCTGCGTGCTGCTGCTGCTGCGTGCTGCTGCTGCTGCTGCTGTTACTGCTGCGTGCTGCTGCTGCTGCTGCGTGCTGCTGCTGCTGCTGCTGCGTGCTGCTGCTGCTGCTGCTGCTGCTGCTGCTGCTGCTGCTGCTGCTGCGTGCTGCTGCTGCTGCTGCTGCGTGCTGCTGCTGCTGCGTGCTGCGTGCTGCTGCTGCTGCTGCGTGCTGCTGCTGCTGCGTGCTGCTGCTGCTGCTGCTGTTACTGCTGCGTGCTGCTGCTGCTGCTGCGTGCTGCTGCTGCTGCTGCGTGCTGCTGCTGCTGCTGCTGCTGCTGCGTGCTGCTGCTGCTGCGTGCTGCTGCTGCTGCGTGCTGCGTGCTGCTGCTGCTGCAGCGTACTGCTGCTGCGTTCTGCTGCTGCTGCTGCGTGCTGCTGCTGCTGCTGCGTGCCGCAGCTGCTAATGCAAGCTGCTGCTGCGTGCTGCGTGCTGCTGCTGCTGCGTGCTGCTGCTGCTGCGTGCTGCTGCTGCTGCGTGCTGCGTGCTGCTGCTGCTGCTGCATGATGCTGCTCCTGCTGCGTGCTGCTGCTGCTGCTGCTGCTGCTGCGTGCTGCTGTTGCTGCTGCGTCATACTGCGTGCTACTGCTGCTGCTGCGTGCTGCTGCTGCTGCTGCTGCTGCTACGTGCTGCTGCTGCTGCGTGCTGCTGCATCTGCTGCGTGCTGCTGCTGCTGCTGCGTGCTACTGCTGCTGCGTGCTGCGTGCTGCTGCTGCTGCTGCATGATGCTGCTCCTGCTGCGTGCTGCTGCTGCTGCTGCTGCGTGCTGCGTGCTGCTGCTGCTGCTGCGTGCTGCTGCTGCTGCTGCTGCTGCTGCGTAATGCTGCTGCTGCTGCTGCTGCGTGCTGGTGCTGCTGCTGCGTGCTGCGTGCTGCTGCTGCTGCTGCTGCGTGCTGCTGCTGCTGCTGCGTACTGCTGCTGCGTTCTGCTGCTGCTGCTGCGTGCTGCTGCTGCGTGCCGCAGCTGCTAAGGCGAGCTGCTGCTCCTGCTGCGTGCTGCTGCTGCTGCGTGCTGCTGCTGCTGCTGCTGCGTGCTGCGTGCTGCTGCTGCTGCTGCGTGCTGCTGCTGCTGCGTGCTGCTGCTGCTGCTGCTGCTGCTGCTGCGTGCTGCTGCTGCTGCGTGCTGCTGCTGCTGCTGCGTGCTGCTGCGTGCTGCTGCTGCTGCTGCGTGCTGCTGCTGCTGCTGCGTGCTGCTGCTGCTGCTGCTGCTCCTGCGTGTTGCTGCGTGCTGCTGCTGCTGCTGCGTGCTGCTGCGTGCTGCTGCTGCATGCTGCGTGCTGCTGCTGCTGCGTGCTGCTGCTGCTGCTGCGTGCTGCTGCTGTTGCTGCGTGCTGCTGCTGCTGCTGCGTGCTGCTGCGTGCTGCTGCTGCATGCTGCGTGCTGCTGCTGCTGCGTGCTGCTGCTGCTGCTGCGTGCTGCTGCTGCTGCTGCGTGCTGCTGCTGCTGCTGCGTCATACAGCGTGCTGCTGCTGCTGCTGCGTGCTGCTGCTGCTGCTGCTGCTGCTGCGTGCTGCTGCTGCTGCTGCTGCTGTGAACTGCTGCTGCTGCTGCGTGCTGCTGCGTGCTGCTGCTGCGTGCTGCGTGCTGCTGCTGCTGCTGCTGCTGCTGCTGCTGCTGCTGCTGCTGCTGCTGCTGCTGCTGCTGCGTGCTGCTGCTGCTGCGTGCTGCGTGCTGCTGCTGCTGCTGCATGATGCTGCTGCTGCTGCGTGTTGCTGCTGCTGCTGCGTACTGCTGCTGCGTTCTGCTGCTGCTGCTGCGTGCTGCTGCTGCTGCTGCGTGCCGCAGCTGCTAATGCGAGCTGCTGCTCCTGCTGCGTGCTGCTGCTGCTGCTGCTGCTGCTGCTGCTGCTGCGTGCTGCTGCTGCTGCTGCGTAATGCTGCTGCTGCTGCTGCGTGCTGCTGCTGCTGCTGCGTGCTGGTGCTGCTGCTGCGTGCTGCAGCGTGGTGCTGCTGCGTGCTGCGTGCTGCTGCTGCTGCTGCTGCGTGCTGCTGCTGCTGCTGCGTACTGCTGCTGCGTTCTGCTGCTGCTGCTGCGTGCTGCTGCTGCGTGCCGCAGCTGCTAAGGCGAGCTGCTGCTCCTGCTGCGTGCTGCTGCTGCTGCGTGCTGCTGCTGCTGCTGCTGCGTGCTGCGTGCTGCTGCTGCTGCTGCGTGCTGCTGCTGCTGCGTACTGCTGCTGCTGCTGCGTGCTGCTGCTGCTGCTGCTGCTGCTGCTGCTGCGTGCTGCTGCTGCTGCGTCCTGCTGCGTGCTGCTGCTGCTGCGTCCTACTGCGTGCTGCTGCTGCTGCTGCGTGCTGCTGCTGCTGCTGCTGCTGCTGCTGCTGCTGCTGCGTGCTGCTGCTGCTGCTGCGTGCTGCTGCTGCTGCGTGCTGCGTGCTGCTGCTGCTGCTGCATGATGCTGCTGCTGCTGCGTGCTGCTGCTGCTGCTGCGTACTGCTGCTGCGTTCTGCTGCTGCTGCTGCGTGCTGCTGCTGCTGCTGCGTGCCGCAGCTGCTAATGCGAGCTGCTGCTCCTGCTGCGTGCTGCTGCTGCTGCTGCTGCTGCTGCTGCTGCGTGCTGCTGCTGCTGCTGCGTAATGCTGCTGCTGCTGCTGCGTGCTGCTGCTGCTGCTGCGTGCTGGTGCTGCTGCTGCGTGCTGCAGCGTGGTGCTGCTGCGTGCTGCGTGCTGCTGCTGCTGCTGCTGCGTGCTGCTGCTGCTGCTGCGTACTGCTGCTGCGTTCTGCTGCTGCTGCTGCGTGCTGCTGCTGCGTGCCGCAGCTGCTAAGGCGAGCTGCTGCTCCTGCTGCGTGCTGCTGCTGCTGCGTGCTGCTGCTGCTGCTGCTGCGTGCTGCGTGCTGCTGCTGCTGCTGCGTGCTGCTGCTGCTGCGTGCTGCTGCTGCTGCTGCTGCGTGCTGCGTGCTGCTGCTGCTGCTGCGTGCTGCTGCTGCTGCGTGCTGCTGCTGCTGCTGCTGCTGCTGCTGCGTGCTGCTGCTGCTGCTGCTGCGTGCTGCTGCTGCTGCTGCGTGCTGCTGCGTGCTGCTGCTGCTGCTGCGTGCTGCTGCTGCTGCTGCGTGCTGCTGCTGCTGCTGCGTGCTGCTGCTGCGTCCTGCTGCGTGCTGCTGCTGCTGCTGCGTCATACTGCGTGCTGCTGCTGCTGCTGCGTGCTGCTGCTGCTGCTGCTGCTGCGTGCTGCTGCTGCTGCTGCGTGCTGCTGCTGCTGCTGCTGCTGCTGCGTGCTGCTGCGTGCTGTTGCGTGCTGCTGCTGCTGCGTGCTGCTGCTGTTGCTGCGTGCTGCTGCTGCTGCTGCGTGCTGCTGCGTGCTGCTGCTGCATGCTGCGTGCTGCTGCTGCTGCGTACTGCTGCTGCTGCTGCGTGCTGCTGCTGCTGCTGCGTGCTGCTGCTGCTGCTGCGTCATACTGCGTGCTGCTGCTGCTGCTGCGTGCTGCTGCTGCTGCTGCTGCTGCTGCGTGCTGCTGCTGCTGCTGCTGCTGCGTGCTGCTGCTGCTGCTGCGTGCTGCTGCTGCTGCTGCTGCATGCTGCTGCTGCTGCTGCGTGCTGCTGCTGCTGCTGCGTGCTGCTGCTGCTGCAGCGTGCTGCTGCTGCTGCTGTGAACTGCTGCTGCTGCTGCGTGCTGCTGCGTGCTGCTGCTGCGTGCTGCGTGCTGCTGCTGCTGCTGCTGCTGCTGCTGCTGCTGCGTGCTGCTGCTGCTGCGTGCTGCGTGCTGCTGCTGCTGCTGCATGATGCTGCTGCTGCTGCGTGCTGCTGCTGCTGCTGCGTACTGCTGCTGCGTTCTGCTGCTGCTGCTGCGTGCTGCTGCTGCTGCTGCGTGCCGCAGCTGCTAATGCGAGCTGCTGCTCCTGCTGCGTGCTGCTGCTGCTGCTGCTGCTGCTGCTGCTGCTGCTGCTGCGTGCTGCTGCTGCTGCTGCGTAATGCTGCTGCTGCTGCTGCGTGCTGCTGCTGCTGCTGCGTGCTGGTGCTGCTGCTGCGTGCTGCAGCGTGGTGCTGCTGCGTGCTGCGTGCTGCTGCTGCTGCTGCTGCGTGCTGCTGCTGCTGCTGCGTACTGCTGCTGCGTTCTGCTGCTGCTGCTGCGTGCTGCTGCTGCGTGCCGCAGCTGCTAAGGCGAGCTGCTGCTCCTGCTGCGTGCTGCTGCTGCTGCGTGCTGCTGCTGCTGCTGCTGCGTGCTGCGTGCTGCGTGCTGCTGCTGCTGCTGCGTGCTGCTGCTGCTGCGTGCTGCTGCTGCTGCTGCTGCTGCTGCTGCGTGCTGCTGCTGCTGCGTGCTGCTGCTGCTGCGTGCTGCTGCTGCTGCTGCGTGCTGCTGCGTGCTGCTGCTGCTGCTGCGTGCTGCTGCTGCGTCCTGCTGCGTGCTGCTGCTGCTGCTGCGTCATACTGCGTGCTGCTGCTGCTGCTGCGTGCTGCTGCTGCTGCTGCTGCTGCTGCGTGCTGCTGCTGCTGCTGCGTGGTGCTGCTGCTGCTGCTGCTGCTGCTGCTGCTGCGTGCTGCTGCGTGCTGTTGCGTGCTGCTGCTGCTGCGTGCTGCTGCTGTTGCTGCGTGCTGCTGCTGCTGCTGCGTGCTGCTGCGTGCTGCTGCTGCATGCTGCGTGCTGCTGCTGCTGCGTGCTGCTGCTGCTGCTGCTGCGTGCTGCTGCTGCTGCTGCGTGCTGCTGCTGCTGCTGCGTCATACTGCGTGCTGCTGCTGCTGCTGCGTGCTGCTGCTGCTGCTGCGTCATACTGCGTGCTGCTGCTGCTGCTGCGTGCTGCTGCTGCTGCTGCTGCTGCTGCGTGCTGCTGCTGCTGCTGCTGCTGCTGCGTGCTGCTGCTGCTGCTGCGTGCTGCTGCTGCTGCTGCTGCGTGCTGCTGCTGCTGCTGCGTGCTGCTGCTGCTGCTGCGTGCTGCTGCTGCTGCAGCGTGCTGCTGCTGCTGCTGTGAACTGCTGCTGCTGCTGCTGCGTGCTGCTGCGTGCTGCTGCTGCGTGCTGCGTGCTGCTGCTGCTGCTGCTGCTGCTGCTGCTGCTGCTGCTGCGTGCTGCTGCTGCTGCGTGCTGCGTGCTGCTGCTGCTGCTGCATGATGCTGCTCCTGCTGCGTGCTGCTGCTGCTGCTGCTGCGTGCTGCGTGCTGCTGCTGCTGCGCGCTGCTGCTGCTGCTGCGTCATACTGCGTGCTGCTGCTGCTGCTGCGTGCTGCTGCTGTTGCTGCTGCTGCTACGTGCTGCTGCTGCTGCTGCGTGCTGCTGCAGCTGCTGCGTGCTGCTGCTGCTGCTGCGTGCTGCTGCTGCTGCTGCTGCTGCGTGCTGCTGCTGCTGCTGCTGCTGCTGCTGCGTGCTGCTGCTGCTGCTACGTGCTGCTGCTGCGTGCTGCTGCAGCTGCTGCGTGCTGCTGCTGCTGCAGCGTGCTGCGCTGCTGCTGCGTACTGCTGCTGCTGCTGCGTGCTGCTGCGTGCTGCTGCTGCGTGCTGCGTGCTGCTGCTCTGCTGCTGCTGCTGCTGCTGCTGCTGCGTGCTGCTGCTGCTGCGTGCTGCTGCTGCGTGCTGCGTGCTGCTGCTGCTGCGTGCTGCTGCTGCTGCTGCTGCTGCTGCTGCGTGCTGCTGCTGCTGCTGCTGCGTGCTGCGTGCTGCTGCTGCTGCTGCGTGCTGCTGCTGCTGCGTGCTGCTGCTGTGCTGCGTGCTGCTGCTGCTGCTGCTGCGTGCTGCTGCTGCTGCTGCTGCTGCTGCTGCGTGCTGCGTGCTGCTGCTGCTGCTGCGTGCTGCTGCTGCTGCGTGCTGCTGCTGCTGCTGCGTGCTGCTGCTGCTGCTGCGTGGTGCTGCTGCTGCTGCGTGCTGCTGCTGCTGCGTCCTGCTGCTGCTGCGTCCTGCTGCTTGCTGCTGCTGCTGCTGCGTCCTACTGCGTGCTGCTGCTGCTGCTGCTGCTGCTGCTGCGTGCTGCTGCTGCTGCTGCGTGCTGCTGCTGCTGCTGCTGCTGCTGCTGCGTGCTGCTGCTGCTGCTGCTGCTGCGTGCTGCTGCTGCTGCTGCGTGCTGCTGCTGCTGCTGCTGCTGCTGCGTGCTGCTGCTGCTGCGTGCTGCTGCGTGCTGCTGCTGCGTGCTGCGTGCTGCTGCTGCTGCTGCATGATGCTGCTCCTGCTGCGTGCTGCTGCTGCTGCTGCTGCTGCTGCTGCTGCTGCTGCTGCGTGCTGCGTGCTGCTGCTGCTGCTGCTGCTGCGTGCTGCTGCTGCTGCTGCGTGCTGCTGCTGCTGCTGCTGCTGCGTGCTGCTGCTGCTGCGTGCTGCTGCGTGCTGCTGCTGCGTGCTGCGTGCTGCTGCTGCTGCTGCGTGCTGCTGCTGCTGCGTGCTGCTGCTGCTGCTGCTGTTACTGCTGCGTGCTGCTGCTGCTGCTGC
Organism: Lasioglossum pauxillum; assembly: GCA_933228785.1. NCBI lineage: Eukaryota > Metazoa > Arthropoda > Insecta > Hymenoptera > Halictidae > Lasioglossum > Lasioglossum pauxillum. The sequence continues at coordinate 21,160,159 of OW121707.1, forward strand.
GTGCTGCTGCTGCTGCTGCTGCTGCTGCTGCGTGCTGCTGCTGCTGCTGCTGCTGCTGCTGCTGCTGCGTGCTGCTGCTGCTGCTGCGTGCTGCTGCTGCTGCGTGCTGCGTGCTGCTGCTGCTGCTGCTGCTGCGTGCTGCTGCTGCTGCGTGCTGCTGCTGCTGCTGCTGTTACTGCTGCGTGCTGCTGCTGCTGCTGCGTGCTGCTGCTGCTGCTGCGTGCTGCTGCTGCTGCTGCGTGCTGCTGCTGCTGCTGCTGCTGCTGCGTGCTGCTGCTGCTGCTGCTGCTGCTGCGTGCTGCTGCTGCTGCTGCTGCTGCTGCTGCTGCGTGCTGCTGATGCTGCTGCTGCTGCGTGCTGCTGCTGCTGCTGCGTGCTGCTGCTGCTGCTGCGTGCTGCTGCTGCTGCGTGCTGCTGCGTGCTGCTGCGTGCTGCTGCTGCGTGCTGCGTGCTGCTGCTGCTGCTGCGTGCTGCTGCTGCTGCGTGCTGCAGCTGCTGCTGCTGTTACTGCTGCGTGCTGCTGCTGCCGCTGCGTGCTGCTGCTGCTGCTGCTGCGTGCTGCTGCTGCTGCTGCTGCTGCTGCTGCTGCGTGCTGCTGCTGCTGCTGCGTGCTGCTGCTGCTGCGTGCTGCGTGCTGCTGCTGCTGCTGCGTGCTGCTGCTGCTGCTGCTGTTACTGCTGCGTGCTGCTGCTGCTGCTGCGTGCTGCTGCTGCTGCTGCTGCTGCTGCGTGCTGCTGCTGCTGCTGCGTGCTGCTGCTGCTGCTGCTGCTGCTGCTGCTGCGTGCTGCTGATGCTGCTGCTGCTGCGTGCTGCTGCTGCTGCTGCGTGCTGCTGCTGCTGCTGCGTGCTGCTGCTGCTGCGTGCTGCTGCGTGCTGCTGCTGCGTGCTGCGTGCTGCTGCTGCTGCTGCGTGCTGCTGCTGCTGCGTGCTGCAGCTGCTGCTGCTGTTACTGCTGCGTGCTGCTGCTGCCGCTGCGTGCTGCTGCTGCTGCTGCTGCGTGCTGCTGCTGCTGCTGCTGCTGCGTGCTGCTGCTGCTGCTGCGTGCTGCTGCTGCTGCGTGCTGCGTGCTGCTGCTGCTGCTGCGTGCTGCTGCTGCTGCGTGCTGCTGCTGCTGCTGCTGTTACTGCTGCGTGCTGCTGCTGCTGCTGCGTGCTGCTGCTGCTGCTGCTGCTGCTGCGTGCTGCTGCTGCTGCTGCTGCTGCGTGCTGCTGCTGCTGCTGCTGCGTGCTGCTGCTGCTGCTGCGTGCTGCTGCTGCTGCGTGCTGCTGCTGTGCTGCGTGCTGCTGCTGCTGCTGCTGCGTGCTGCTGCTGCTGCTGCTGCTGCTGCTGCTGCGTGCTGCGTGCTGCTGCTGCTGCTGCGTGCTGCTGCTGTTGCGTGCTGCTGCTGCTGCTGCGTGCTGCTGCTGCTGCTGCGTGGTGCTGCTGCTGCTGCGTGCTGCTGCTGCTGCGTCCTGCTGCTGCTGCGTCCTGCTGCTTGCTTCTGCTGCTGCTGCGTCCTACTGCGTGCTGCTGCTGCTGCTGCTGCTGCTGCGTGCTGCTGCTGCTGCTGCGTGCTGCTGCTGCTGCTGCTGCTGCTGCTGCGTGCTGCTGCTGCTGCTGCGTGCTGCTGCTGCTGCTGCGTGCTGCTGCTGCTGCTGCTGCTGCGTGCTGCTGCTGCTGCGTGCTGCTGCGTGCTGCTGCTGCGTGCTGCGTGCTGCTGCTGCTGCTGCGTGCTGCTGCTGCTGCGTGCTGCTGCTGCTGCTGCTGTTACTGCTGCGTGCTGCTGCTGCTGCGTGCTGCTGCTGCTGCTGCTGCGTGCTGCTGCTCCTGCTGCTGCTGCTGCTGCTGCGTGCTGCTGCTGCTGCTGCGTGCTGCTGCTGCTGCTGCTGCGTGCTGCGTGCTGCTGCTGCTGCTGCGTGCTGCTGCTGCTGCGTGCTGCTGCTGCTGCTGCTGTTACTGCTGCGTGCTGCTGCTGCTGCTGCGTGCTGCTGCTGCTGCTGCGTGCTGCTGCTGCTGCTGCGTGCCGCAGCTGCTAATGCAAGCTGCTGCTGCGTGCTGCGTGCTCCTGCTGCTGCGTGCTGATGCTGCTGCGTGCTGCGTGCTGCTGCTGCTGCTGCTGCTGCTGCTGCTGCTGCTGCTGCTGCTGCTGCTGCGTGCTGCGTGCTGCTGCTGCTGCTGCTGCGTCATACTGCGTGCTGCTGCTGCTGCTGCGTGCTGCTGCTGCTGCTGCTGCTGCTACGTACTGCTGATGCTGCTGCTGCTGCTGCTGCTGCTGCTACTGCTGCTGCTGCTGCTGCTGCTGCTGCTGCTGCTGCTGCTGCGTTCTGCTGCTGCTGCGTGCTGCGTGCTGCTGCTGCTGCTGCATGATGCTGCTGCTGCTGCGTGCTGCTGCTGCTGCTGCGTACTGCTGCTGCGTTCTGCTGCTGCTGCTGCGTGCTGCTGCTGCTGCTGCGTGCCGCAGCTACTAATGCGAGCTGCTGCTCCTGCTGCGTGCTGCTGCTGCTGCTGCTGCTGCTGCGTGCTGCTGCGTGCTGCTGCGTGCTGCTGCTGCTGCTGCGTGCTGCTGCTGCTGCTGCGTGCTGCTGCTGCTGCTGCGTGGTGCTGCTGCTGCTGCGTGCTGCTGCTTCTGCATGATGCTGCTGCTGCTGCGTGCTGCTGCTGCTGCTGCGTACTGCTGCTGCGTTCTGCTGCTGCTGCTGCGTGCTGCTGCTGCTGCTGCGTGCCGCAGCTGCTAATGCGAGCTGCTGCTCCTGCTGCGTGCTGCTGCTGCTGCGTGCTGCTGCTGCTGCTGCGTGCTGCGTGCTGCTGCTGCTGCTGCTGCTGCTGCTGCTGCTGCGTGCTGCTGCTGCTGCTGCTGCTGCTGCTGCGTGCTGCTGCTGCTGCGTGCTGCTGCTGCTGCTGCTGCTGCTGCGTCATACTGCGTGCTGCTGCTGCTGCTGCGTGCTGCTGCTGCTGCGTGCTGCTGCTGCTGCTGCGTGCTGCTGCTGCTGCTGCGTGCTGCTGCTGCTGCTGCTGCTGCTGCTGCTGCTGCTGCTGCTGCTGCTGCTGCTGCTGCTGCTGTTGCTGCGTGCTGCTGCTGCTGCGTGCTGCTGCGTGCTGCTGCTGCTGCGTGCTGCGTGCTACTGCGTGCTGCTGCGTGCTGCTGCTGCTGCTGCGTGCTGCTGCTGCTGCTGCTGCTGCTGCGTCATACTGGGTGCTGCTGCTGTTGCTGCGTGCTGCTGCTGCTGCTGCGTGCTGCTGCGTGCTGCTGCTGCATGCTGCGTGCTGCTGTTGCTGCGTGCTGCTGCTGCTGCTGCGTGCTGCTGCGTGCTGCTGCTGCATGCTGCGTGCTGCTGCTGCTGCGTGCTGCTGCTGCTGCTGCTGCTGCGTGCTGCTGCTGCTGCTGCGTGCTGCTGCTGCTGCGTGCTGCGTGCTGCTGCTGCTGCTGCTGCTGCGTGCTGCTGCTGCTGCGTGCTGCTGCTGCGTGCTGCTGCTGCTGCTGCGTGCTGCTGCTGCTGCTGCGTGCTGCTGCTGCTGCTGCTGCTGCTGCTGCTGCGTGCTGCTGCTGCTGCTGCGTGCTGCTGCTGCTGCTGCTGCTGCGTACTGCTGCTGCGTTCTGCTGCTGCTGCTGCGTGCTGCTGCTGCTGCTGCGTGCCGCAGCTGCTAATGCGAGTTGCTGCTGCTGCTGCGTGCTGCTGCTGCTGCTGCTGCTGCGTGCTGCTGCTGCTGCTGCGTGCTGCTGCTGCTGCTGCTGCTGCTGCTGCGTGCTGCTGCTGCTGCGTGCTGCTGCTGCTGCTGTTGCTGCGTGCTGCTGCTGCTGCTGCTGCGTGCTGCTGCTGCTGCTGCGTGCTGCTGCTGCTGCTGCTGCTGCGTGCTGCTGCTGCTGCTGCGTGCTGCTGCTGCTGCTGCGAACTGCTGCTGCTGCTGCGTGCTGCTGCGTGCTGCTGCTGCGTGCTGCGTGCTGCTGCTGCTGCTGCTGCTGCTGCTGCTGCGTGCTGCTGCTGCTGCGTGCTGCGTGCAGCTGCTGCTGCTGCATGATGCTGCTCCTGCTGCGTGCTGCTGCTGCTGCTGCTGCTGCTGCATGCTGCGTGCTGCTGCGTGCTGCTGCTGCATGCTGCGTGCTGCTGCTGCTGCGTGCTGCTGCTGCTGCTGCGTGCTGCTGCTGCTGCTGCTGCGTGCTGCGTGCTGCTGCTGCTGCGTGCTGCTGCTGCTGCTGCTGTTACTGCTGCGTGCTGCTGCTGCTGCTGCGTGCTGCTGCTGCTGCTGCGTGCTGCTGCTGCTGCTGCTGCTGCTGCTGCTGCTGCTGCTGCGTGCTGCTGCTGCTGCTGCGTGCTGCTGCTGCTGCGTGCTGCGTGCTGCTGATGCTGCTGCGTGCTGCTGTTGCTGCTGCGTCATACTGCGTGCTGCTGCTGCTGCTGCGTGCTGCTGCTGCTGCTGCTACGTGCTGCTGCTGCTGCTGCGTGCTGCTGCAGCTGCTGCGTGCTGCTGCTGCTGCTGCGTGCTGCTGCTGCTGCGTGCTGCGTGCTGCTGCTGCTGCTGCATGATGCTGCTCCTGCTGCGTGCTGCTGCTGCTGCTGCTGCGTGCTGCGTGCTGCTCCTGCTGCTGCGTGCTGCTGCTGCTGCTGCTGCTGCTGCGTGCTGCTGCTGCTACTGCTGCGTGCTGCTGCTGCTGCTGCGTGCTGCTGCGTGCTGCTGCGAGCTGCTGCGTGCTGCTGCTGCTGCTGCGTGCTGCTGCTGTTGCTGCGTGCTGCTGCTGCTGCTGCGTGCTGCTGCGTGCTGCTGCTGCTGCGTGCTGCTGCTGCTGCGTGCTGCGTGCTGCTGCTGCTGCTGCATGATGCTGCTGCTGCTGCTGCTGCGTACTGCTGCTGCGTTCTGCTGCTGCTGCTGCGTGCTGCTGCTGCTGCTGCGTGCCGCAGCTGCTAATGCGAGTTGCTGCTGCTGCTGCGTGCTGCTGCTGCTGCTGCTGCTGCGTGCTGCTGCTGCTGCTGCGTGCTGCTGCTGCTGCTGCTGCGTGCTGCTGCTGCTGCTGCTGCTGCTGCGTGCTGCTGCTGCTACTGCTGCGTGCTGCTGCTGCTGCTGCGTGCTGCTGCGTGCTGCTGCGTGCTGCTGCGTGCTGCTGCTGCTGCTGCGTGCTGCTGCTGTTGCTGCGTGATGCTGCTGCTGCTGCGTGCTGCTGCGTGCTGCTGCTGCTGCGTGCTGCTGCGTGCTGCTGCTGCTGCGTGCTGCGTGCTGCTGCTGCTGCTGCATGATGCTGCTGCTGCTGCGTGCTGCTGCTGCTGCTGCGTACTGCTGCTGCGTTCTGCTGCTGCTGCTGCGTGCTGCTGCTGCTGCTGCGTGCCGCAGCTGCTAATGCGAGTTGCTGCTGCTGCTGCTCCTGCTGCGTGCTGCTGCTGCTGCGTGCTGCTGCTGCGTGCTGCAGCGTGCTGCTGCTGCGTGCTGCGTGCTGCTGCTGCTGCGTGCTGCTGCTGCTGCTGCTGCTGCTGCTGCTGCTGCTGCGTGCTGCTGCTGCTGCGTGCTGCGTGCTGCTGCTGCTGCTGCATGATGCTGCTGCTGCTGCGTGCTGCTGCTGCTGCTGCGTACTGCTGCTGCGTTCTGCTGCTGCTGCTGCGTGCTGCTGCTGCTGCTGCGTGCCGCAGCTGCTAAGGCGCGCTGCTGCTCCTGCTGCGTGCTGCTGCTGCTGCTGCTGCTGCTGCGTGCTGCTGCTGCTGCGTGCTGCGTGCAGCTGCTGCTGCTGCATGATGCTGCTCCTGCTGCGTGCTGCTGCTGCTGCTGCTGCTGCTGCTGCGTGCTGCGTGCTGCTGCTGCTGCTGCTGCGTCATACTGCGTGCTGCTGCTGCTGCTGCGTGCTGCTGCTGCTGCTGCTGCTGCTACGTACTGCTGCTGCTGCTGCGTGCTGCTGCAGGTGTTGCGTGCTGCTACTGCTGCTGCGTGCTGCTGCTGCTGCTGCTGCTGCGTACTGCTGCTGCTGCTGCGTGCTGCTGCGTGCTGCTGCTGCTGCGTGCTGCGTGCTGCTGCTGCTGCGTGCTGATGCTGCTGCTGCTGCTGCTGCTGCTGCTGCTGCTGCTGCGTTCTGCTGCTGCTGCGTGCTGCTGCTGCTGCTGCATGATGCTGCTGCTGCTGCGTGCTGCTGCTGCTGCTGCGTACTGCTGCTGCGTTCTGCTGCTGCTGCTGCGTGCTGCTGCTGCTGCTGCGTGCCACAGCTACTAATGCGAGCTGCTGCTCCTGCTGCGTGCTGCTGCGTGCCACAGCTACTAATGCGAGCTGCTGCTCCTGCTGCGTGCTGCTGCTGCTGCTGCTGCTGCGTGCTGCTGCGTGCTGCTGCGTGCTGCTGCGTGCTGCTGCTGCTGCGTGCTGCGTGCTGCTGCTGCTTCTGCATGATGCTGCTGCTGCTGCGTGCTGCTGCTGCTGCTGCGTACTGCTGCTGCGTTCTGCTGCTGCTGCTGCGTGCTGCTGCTGCTGCTGCGTGCCGCAGCTGCTAATGCGAGCTGCTGCTCCTGCTGCGTGCTGCTGCTGCTGCTGCTGCGTGCTGCTGCTGCTGCTGCGTGCTGCGTGCTGCTGCTGCTGCTGCGTGCTGCTGCTGCTGCGTGCTGCTGCTGCTGCTGCTGCTGCTGCGTGCAGCTGCTGCTGCTGCGTGCCGCAGCTGCTAAGGCGAGCTGCTGCTCCTGCTGCGTGCTGCTGCTGCTGCGTGCTGCTGCTGCTGCTGCTGCTGCTGCTGCTGTTGCTGCGTGCTGCTGCTGCTGCTGCGTGCTGCTGCGTGCTGCTGCTGCTGCGTGCTGCTGCGTGCTGCAGCTGCTGCGTGCTGCGTGCTACTGCGTGCTGCTGCGTGCTGCTGCTGCTGCTGCGTGCTGCTGCTGCTGCTGCTGCTGCTGTTGCTGCGTGCTGCTGCTGCTGCTGCGTGCTGCTGCTGCTGCTGCGTGCTGCGTGCTGCTGCTGCTGCTGCATGATGCTGCTGCTGCTGCGTGCTGCTGCGTGCTACTGCTGCTGCTGCGTGCCGCAGCTACTAATGCGAGCTGCTGCTCCTGCTGCGTGCTGCTGCTGCTGCTGCTGCTGCTGCGTGCTGCTGCGTGCTGCTGCGTGCTGCTGCGTGCTGCTGCTGCTGCTGCTGCTGCTGCGTGCTGCTGCGTGCTGCTGCGTGCTGCTGCGTGCTGCTGCTGCTGCGTGCTGCGTGCTGCTGCTGCTTCTGCATGATGCTGCTGCTGCTGCGTGCTGCTGCTGCTGCTGCGTACTGCTGCTGCGTTCTGCTGCTGCTGCTGCGTGCTGCTGCTGCTGCTGCGTGCCGCAGCTGCTAATGCGAGCTGCTGCTCCTGCTGCGTGCTGCTGCTGCTGCTGCTGCGTGCTGCTGCTGCTGCTGCGTGCTGCGTGCTGCTGCTGCTGCTGCGTGCTGCTGCTGCTGCGTGCTGCTGCTGCTGCTGCTGCTGCTGCGTGCAGCTGCTGCTGCTGCGTGCCGCAGCTGCTAAGGCGAGCTGCTGCTCCTGCTGCGTGCTGCTGCTGCTGCGTGCTGCTGCTGCTGCTGCTGCTGCTGCTGCTGCTGCTGCTGCTGCTGCTGTTGCTGCGTGCTGCTGCTGCTGCTGCGTGCTGCTGCGTGCTGCTGCTGCTGCGTGCTGCTGCGTGCTGCAGCTGCTGCGTGCTGCGTGCTACTGCGTGCTGCTGCGTGCTGCTGCTGCTGCTGCGTGCTGCTGCTGCTGCTGCTGCTGCTGCTGCGTCATACTGCGTGCTGCTGCTGCTGCTGCGTGCTGCTGCTGCTGCGTGCTGCTGCTGCTGCTGCGTGCTGCTGCTGCTGCTGCGTCATACTGCGTGCTGCTGCTGCTGCTGCGTGCTGCTGCTGCTGCTGCTGCTGCTACGTGCTGCTGCTGCTGCTGCGTGCTGCTGCAGCTGCTGCGTGCTGCTGCTGCTGCTGCGTGCTGCTGCTGCTGCGTGCTGCGTGCTGCTGCTGCTGCTGCATGATGCTGCTCCCGCTGCGTGCTGCTGCTGCTGCTGCTGCGTGCTGCGTGCTGCTCCTGCTGCTGCGTGCTGCTGCTGCTGCTGCTGCTGCTGCGTGCTGCTGCTGCTACTGCTGCGTGCTGCTGCTGCTGCTGCGTGCTGCTGCGTGCTGCTGCGTGCTGCTGCGTGCTGCTGCTGCTGCTGCGTGCTGCTGCTGTTGCTGCGTGCTGCTGCTGCTGCTGCGTGCTGCTGCGTGCTGCTGCTGCTGCGTGCTGCTGCTGCTGCGTGCTGCGTGCTGCTGCTGCTGCTGCATGATGCTGCTGCTGCTGCGTGCTGCTGCTGCTGCTGCGTACTGCTGCTGCGTTCTGCTGCTGCTGCTGCGTGCTGCTGCTGCTGCTGCGTGCCGCAGCTGCTAATGCGAGTTGCTGCTGCTGCTGCGTGCTGCTGCTGCTGCTGCTGCTGCGTGCTGCTGCTGCTGCTGCGTGCTGCTGCTGCTGCTGCGTGCTGCTGCGTGCTGCTGCTGCTGCTGCTGCTGCTGCGTGCTGCTGCTGCTACTGCTGCGTGCTGCTGCTGCTGCTGCGTGCTGCTGCGTGCTGCTGCGTGCTGCTGCGTGCTGCTGCTGCTGCTGCGTGCTGCTGCTGTTGCTGCGTGATGCTGCTGCTGCTGCGTGCTGCTGCGTGCTGCTGCTGCTGCGTGCTGCTGCGTGCTGCTGCTGCTGCGTGCTGCGTGCTGCTGCTGCTGCTGCATGATGCTGCTGCTGCTGCGTGCTGCTGCTGCTGCTGCGTACTGCTGCTGCGTTCTGCTGCTGCTGCTGCGTGCTGCTGCTGCTGCTGCGTGCCGCAGCTGCTAATGCGAGTTGCTGCTGCTGCTGCTCCTGCTGCGTGCTGCTGCTGCTGCGTGCTGCTGCTGCGTGCTGCAGCGTGCTGCTGCTGCGTGCTGCGTGCTGCTGCTGCTGCGTGCTGCTGCTGCTGCTGCTGCTGCTGCTGCTGCTGCGTGCTGCTGCTGCTGCGTGCTGCGTGCTGCTGCTGCTGCTGCATGATGCTGCTGCTGCTGCGTGCTGCTGCTGCTGCTGCGTACTGCTGCTGCGTTCTGCTGCTGCTGCTGCGTGCTGCTGCTGCTGCTGCGTGCCGCAGCTGCTAAGGCGCGCTGCTGCTCCTGCTGCGTGCTGCTGCTGCTGCTGCTGCTGCTGCGTGCTGCTGCTGCTGCGTGCTGCGTGCAGCTGCTGCTGCTGCATGATGCTGCTCCTGCTGCGTGCTGCAGCTGCTGCTGCTGCTGCTGCTGCGTGCTGCGTGCTGCTGCTGCTGCTGCTGCGTCATACTGCGTGCTGCTGCTGCTGCTGCGTGCTGCTGCTGCTGCTGCTGCTGCTACGTACTGCTGCTGCTGCTGCGTGCTGCTGCAGCTGTTGCGTGCTGCTGCTGCTGCTGCGTGCTGCTGCTGCTGCTGCTGCTGCGTACTGCTGCTGCTGCTGCGTGCTGCTGCGTGCTGCTGCTGCGTGCTGCGTGCTGCTGCTGCTGCGTGCTGATGCTGCTGCTGCTGCTGCTGCTGCTGCTGCTGCTGCTGCTGCGTTCTGCTGCTGCTGCGTGCTGCTGCTGCTGCTGCATGATGCTGCTGCTGCTGCGTGCTGCTGCTGCTGCTGCGTACTGCTGCTGCGTTCTGCTGCTGCTGCTGCGTGCTGCTGCTGCTGCTGCGTGCCGCAGCTACTAATGCGAGCTGCTGCTCCTGCTGCGTGCTGCTGCTGCTGCTGCTGCTGCGTGCTGCTGCGTGCTGCTGCGTGCTGCTGCGTGCTGCTGCTGCTGCGTGCTGCGTGCTGCGTGCTGCTGCTGCTTCTGCATGATGCTGCTGCTGCTGCTGCTGCGTACTGCTGCTGCGTTCTGCTGCTGCTGCTGCGTGCTGCTGCTGCTGCTGCGTGCCGCAGCTGCTAATGCGAGCTGCTGCTCCTGCTGCGTGCTGCTGCTGCTGCTGCTGCGTGCTGCTGCTGCTGCTGCGTGCTGCGTGCTGCTGCTGCTGCTGCTGCTGCGTGCTGCTGCTGCTGCGTGCTGCTGCTGCTGCTGCTGCTGCTGCGTGCAGCTGTTGCTGCTGCGTGCCGCAGCTGCTAAGGCGAGCTGCTGCTCCTGCTGCGTGCTGCTGCTGCTGCGTGCTGCTGCTGCTGCTGCTGCTGCTGCTGCTGCTGTTGCTGCGTGCTGCTGCTGCTGCTGCGTGCTGCTGCGTGCTGCTGCTGCTGCGTGCTGCTGCGTGCTGCAGCTGCTGCGTGCTGCGTGCTACTGCGTGCTGCTGCGTGCTGCTGCTGCTGCTGCGTGCTGCTGCTGCTGCTGCTGCTGCTGCTGCGTCATACTGCGTGCTGCTGCTGCTGCTGCGTGCTGCTGCTGCTGCGTGCTGCTGCTGCTGCTGCTGCTGCTGCGTGCTGCTGCTGCTGCTGCGTGCTGCGTGCTGCTGCTGCTGCTGCATGATGCTGCTGCTGCTGCGTGCTGCTGCGTGCTGCTGCTGCTGCTGCGTGCCGCAGCTACTAATGCGAGCTGCTGCTCCTGCTGCGTGCTGCTGCTGCTGCTGCTGCTGCGTGCTGCTGCGTGCTGCTGCGTGCTGCTGCGTGCTGCTGCTGCTACGTGCTGCGTGCTGCTGCTGCTGCTGCTTCTGCATGATGCTGCTGCTGCTGCGTGCTGCTGCTGCTGCTGCGTACTGCTGCTGCGTTCTGCTGCTGCTGCTGCGTGCTGCTGCTGCTGCTGCGTGCCGCAGCTGCTAATGCGAGCTGCTGCTCCTGCTGCGTGCTGCTGCTGCTGCTGCTGCGTGCTGCTGCTGCTGCTGCGTGCTGCGTGCTGCTGCTGCTGCTGCGTGCTGCTGCTGCTGCGTGCTGCTGCTGCTGCTGCTGATGCTGCGTGCAGCTGCTAAGGCGAGCTGCTGCTCCTGCTGCGTGCTGCTGCTGCTGCGTGCTGCTGCTGCTGCTGCTGCTGCTGCTGCTGCTGCTGCTGCTGCTGCTGCTGTTGCTGCGTGCTGCTGCTGCTGCTGCGTGCTGCTGCGTGCTGCTGCTGCTGCGTGCTGCTGCGTGCTGCAGCTGCTGCGTGCTGCGTGCTACTGCGTGCTGCTGCGTGCTGCTGCTGCTGCTGCGTGCTGCTGCTGCTGCTGCTGCTGCTGCTGCTGCTGCGTCATACTGCGTGCTGCTGCTGCTGCTGCGTGCTGCTGCTGCTGCGTGCTGCTGCTGCTGCTGCGTGCTGCTGCTGCTGCTGCGTGCTGCGTGCTGCTGCTGCTGCTGCATGATGCTGCTGCTGCTGCTGCTGCGTGCTGCTGCGTGCTGCGTGCTGCTGCTGCTGCTGCGTGCTGCTGCTGCTGCTGCTGCTGCTGCGTGCTGCTGCTGCTGCGTACTGCTGCTGCTGCTGCGTGCTGCTGCTGCTGCTGCTGCTGCTGCGTGCTGCTGCTGCTGCGTGCTGCTGCTGCTGCTGTTGCTGCGTGCTGCTGCTGCTGCTGCGTGCTGCTGCGTGCTGCTGCTGCTGCTGCTGCTGCGTGCTGCTGCTGCTGCTGCGTGCTGCTGCTGCTGCTGCGTGCTGCTGCTGCTGCGTGCTGCTGCTGCTGCTGCTGTTACTGCTGCGTGCTGCTGCTGCTGCTGCGTGCTGCTGCTGCTGCTGCTGCTGCTGCGTGCTGCTGCTGCTGCTGCGTGCTGCTGCTGCTGCTGCGTGCTGCTGCTGCTGCTGCGTCATACTGCGTGCTGCTGCTGCTGCTGCGTGCTGCTGCTGCTGCGTGCTGCTGCTGCTGCTGCGTGCTGCTGCTGCTGCTGCGTGCTGCGTGCTGCTGCTGCTGCTGCATGATGCTGCTGCTGCTGCGTGCTGCTGCGTGCTGCGTGCTGCTGCTGCTGCTGCGTGCTGCTGCTGCTGCGTACTGCTGCTGCTGCTGCGTGCTGCTGCTGCTGCTGCTGCTGCTGCTGCGTGCTGCTGCTGCTGCTGCGTGCTGCTGCGTGCTGCTGCTGCATGCTGCGTGCTGCTGCTGCTGCGTGCTGCTGCTGCTGCTGCTGCTGCGTGCTGCTGCTGCTGCTGCGTGCTGCTGCTGCTGCTGCTGCGTGCTGCGTGCTGCTGCTGCTGCTGCGTGCTGCTGCTGCTGCGTGCTGCTGCTGCTGCAGCTGTTACTGCTGCTGCTGCTGCGTGCTGCTGCTGCTGCGTGCTGCGTGCTGCTGCTGCAGCAGCGTACTGCTGCTGCGTTCTGCTGCTGCTGCTGCGTGCTGCTGCTGCTGCTGCGTGCCGCAGCTGCTAATGCAAGCTGCTGCTGCGTGCTGCGTGCTGCTGCTGCTGCGTGCTGCTGCTGCTGCGTGCTGCGTGCTGCTGCTGCTGCTGCATGATGCTGCTCCTGCTGCGTGCTGCTGCTGCTGCTGCTGCTGCTGCTGCGTGCTGCTGCTGCTGCTGCTGCTGCGTGCTGCTGCTGCTGCGTCCTGCTGCTGCTGCGTCCTGCTGCGTGCTGCTGCTGCTGCTGCGTCCTACTGCGTGCTGCTGCTGCTGCTGCGTGCTGCTGCTGCTGCTGCTGCTGCTGCGTGCTGCTGCTGCTGCTACGTGCTGCTGCTGCGTGCTGCTGCAGCTGCTGCGTGCTGCTGCTGCTGCAGCGTGCTGCGCTGCTGCTGCGTACTGCTGCTGCTGCTGCGTGCTGCTGCGTGCTGCTGCTGCGTGCTGCGTGCTGCTGCTGCTGCGTGCTGCTGCTGCTGCTGCTGCTGCTGCTGCTGCTGCTGCTGCTGCGTGCTGCTGCTCCTGCGTGCTGCTGCTGCGTGCTGCGTGCTGCTGCTGCTGCGTGCTGCTGCTGCTGCTGCTGCTGCTGCTGCTGCTGCGTGCTGCTGCTGCTGCTGCTGCGTGCTGCTGCTGCTGCTGCGTGCTGCTGCTGCTGCGTGCTGCTGCTGTGCTGCGTGCTGCTGCTGCTGCTGCTGCGTGCTGCTGCTGCTGCTGCTGCTGCTGCTGCGTACTGCGTGCTGCTGCTGCTGCTGCGTGCTGCTGCTGCTGCGTGCTGCTGCTGCTGCTGCGTGCTGCTGCTGCTGCTGCGTGGTGCTGCTGCTGCTGCGTGCTGCTGCTGCTGCTGCGTGCTGCTGCTGCTGCTGCGTGGTGCTGCTGCTGCTGCGTGCTGCTGCTGCTGCTGCGTGCTGCTGCTGCTGCTGCGTGGTGCTGCTGCTGCTGCGTGCTGCTGCTGCTGCGTCCTGCTGCTGCTGCTGCGTGCTGCTGCTGCTGCGTGCTGCTGCGTGCTGCTGCTGCGTGCTGCGTGCTGCTGCTGCTGCTGCGTGCTGCTGCTGCTGCGTGCTGCTGCTGCTGCTGCTGTTACTGCTGCGTGCTGCTGCTGCTGCTGCGTGCTGCTGCTGCTGCTGCTGCGTGCTGCTGCTGCTGCTGCTGCTGCTGCTGCTGCTGCTGCGTGCTGCTGCTGCTGCTGCTGCGTGCTGCTGCTGCTGCTGCTGCTGCTGCGTGCTGCTGCTGCTGCTACGTGCTGCTGCTGCGTGCTGCTGCAGCTGCTGCGTGCTGCTGCTGCTGCAGCGTGCTGCGCTGCTGCTGCGTACTGCTGCTGCTGCTGCGTGCTGCTGCGTGCTGCTGCTGCGTGCTGCGTGCTGCTGCTGCTGCGTGCTGCTGCTGCTGCTGCTGCGTGCTGCTGCTCCTGCGTGCTGCTGCTGCGTGCTGCGTGCTGCTGCTGCTGCGTGCTGCTGCTGCTGCTGCTGCTGCTGCTGCTGCTGCTGCTGCGTGCTGCTGCTGCTGCTGCTGCGTGCTGCTGCTGCTGCTGCGTGCTGCTGCTGCTGCGTGCTGCGTGCTGCTGCTGCTGCTGCTGCTGCTGCGTGCTGCTGCTGCTGCTGCGTGCTGCTGCTGCTGCTGCGTGCTGCTGCTGCTGCTGCTGCTGCTGCTGCTGCTGCTGCGTGCTGCTGCTGCTGCTGCTGCTGCGTGCTGCGTGCTGCTGCTGCTGCTGCGTGCTGCTGCTGTGCTGCGTGCTGCTGCTGCTGCTGCTGCGTGCTGCTGCTGCTGCTGCTGCTGCGTGCTGCGTGCTGCTGCTGCTGCTGCGTGCTGCTGCTGCTGCGTGCTGCTGCGTGCTGCTGCTGCTGCTGCTGTTACTGCTGCGTGCTGCTGCTGCGTGCTGCTGCTGCTGCTGCGTGCTGCTGCTGCTGCTGCGTGCTGCTGCTGCTGCTGCTGCTGCTGCTGCTGCTGCGTGCTGCTGCTGCTGCTGCTGCTGCTGCTGCTGCTGCGTGCTGCGTGCTGCGTGCTGCTGCTGCTGCTGCGTGCTGCTGCTGCTGCGTGCTGCTGCTGCTGCTGCGTGCTGCTGCTGCTGCTGCGTGCTGCTGCTGCTGCGTCCTGCTGCTGCTGCGTCCTGCTGCGTGCTGCTGCTGCTGCTGCGTCCTACTGCGTGCTGCTGCTGCTGCTGCGTGCTGCTGCTGCTGCTGCTGCTGCTGCGTGCTGCTGCTGCTGCTACGTGCTGCTGCTGCGTGCTGCTGCAGATGCTGCGTGCTGCTGCTGCTGCAGCGTGCTGCGCTGCTGCTGCGTACTGCTGCTGCTGCTGCGTGCTGCTGCGTGCTGCTGCTGCGTGCTGCGTGCTGCTGCTGCTGCGTGCTGCTGCTGCTGCTGCTGCTGCGTGCTGCTGCTGCTGCTGCTGCTGCTGCTGCTGCTGCTGCTGCTGCTGCTGCTGCTGCGTGCTGCGTGCTGCTGCTGCTGCTGCTGCTGCGTGCTGCTGCTGCTGCGTGCTGCTGCTGCTGCTGCGTGCTGCTGCTGCTGCTGCGTGCTGCTGCTGCTGCTGCGTGCTGCTGCTGCTGCGTCCTGCTGCTGCTGCGTCCTGCTGCGTGCTGCTGCTGCTGCTGCGTCCTACTGCGTGCTGCTGCTGCTGCTGCGTGCTGCTGCTGCTGCTGCTGCTGCTGCTGCGTGCTGCTGCTGCTGCGTGCTGCTGCTGCTGCTGCGTGCTGCTGCTGCTGCTGCGTGCTGCTGCTGCTGCTGCGTGCTGCTGCTGCTGCTTGCTGCTGCTGCTGTTTCCTGCTGCGTGCTGCTGCTGCTGCTGCGTCCTACTGCGTGCTGCTGCTGCTGCTGCGTGCTGCTGCTGCTGCTGCTGCTGCTGCTGCGTGCTGCTGCTGCTGCTACGTGCTGCTGCGTGCTGCTGCAGCTGCTGCGTGCTGCTGCTGCTGCAGCGTGCTGCGCTGCTGCTGCGTACTGCTGCTGCTGCTGCGTGCTGCTGCGTGCTGCTGCTGCGTGCTGCGTGCTGCTGCTGCTGCGTGCTGCTGCTGCTGCTGCTGCTGCTGCTGCTGCTGCTGCTGCTGCTGCTGCTGCGTGCTGCTGCGTGCTGCTGCTGCTGCGTGCTGCTGCGTGCTGCTGCTGCTGCTGCTGTTACTGCTGCGTGCTGCTGCTGCGTGCTGCTGCTGCTGCTGCGTGCTGCTGCTGCTGCGTGCTGCTGCTGCTGCTGCTGCTGCGTGCTGCTGCTGCTGCTGCTGCTGCTGCTGCTGCTGCTGCTGCTGCTGCTGCTGCTGCTGCGTGCTGCGTGCTGCTGCTGCTGCGTGCTGCTGCTGCTGCGTGCTGCTGCTGCTGCTGCGTGCTGCTGCTGCTGCGTCCTGCTGCTGCTGCGTCCTGCTGCGTGCTGCTGCTGCTGCTGCGTCCTACTGCGTGCTGCTGCTGCTGCTGCGTGCTGCTGCTGCTGCTGCTGCTGCTGCTGCGTGCTGCTGCTGCTGCTACGTGCTGCTGCGTGCTGCTGCAGCTGCTGCGTGCTGCTGCTGCTGCAGCGTGCTGCGCTGCTGCTGCGTACTGCTGCTGCTGCTGCGTGCTGCTGCGTGCTGCTGCTGCGTGCTGCGTGCTGCTGCTGCTGCGTGCTGCTGCTGCTGCTGCGTGCTGCTGCTGCTGCTGCTGCTGCTGCGTGCTGCGTGCTGCTGCTGCTGCTGCGTGCTGCTGCTGCTGCGTGCTGCTGCGTGCTGCTGCTGCTGCTGCTGTTACTGCTGCGTGCTGCTGCTGCGTGCTGCTGCTGCTGCTGCGTGCTGCTGCTGCTGCTGCGTGCTGCTGCTGCTGCTGCTGCTGCTGCTGCTGCTGCGTGCTGCTGCTGCTGCTGCTGCTGCTGCTGCTGCGTGCTGCGTGCTGCGTGCTGCTGCTGCTGCTGCGTGCTGCTGCTGCTGCGTGCTGCTGCTGCTGCTGCGTGCTGCTGCTGCTGCTGCGTGCTGCTGCTGCTGCTGCGTGCTGCTGCTGCTGCGTCCTGCTGCTGCTGCGTCCTGCTGCGTGCTGCTGCTGCTGCTGCGTTCTACTGCGTGCTGCTGCTGCTGCTGCGTGCTGCTGCTGCTGCTGCTGCTGCTGCGTGCTGCTGCTGCTGCTACGTGCTGCTGCTGCGTGCTGCTGCAGCTGCTGCGTGCTGCTGCTGCTGCAGCGTGCTGCGCTGCTGCTGCGTACTGCTGCTGCTGCTGCGTGCTGCTGCGTGCTGCTGCTGCGTGCTGCGTGCTGCTGCTGCTGCGTGCTGCTGCTGCTGCTGCTGCTGCGTGCTGCTGCTGCTGCTGCTGCTGCTGCTGCTGCTGCTGCTGCTGCGTGCTGCGTGCTGCTGCTGCTGCTGCGTGCTGCTGCTGCTGCGTGCTGCTGCTGCTGCTGCGTGCTGCTGCTGCTGCTGCGTGCTGCTGCTGCTGCTGCGTGCTGCTGCTGCTGCGTCCTGCTGCTGCTGCGTCCTGCTGCGTGCTGCTGCTGCTGCTGCGTCCTACTGCGTGCTGCTGCTGCTGCTGCGTGCTGCTGCTGCTGCTGCTGCTGCTGCTGCGTGCTGCTGCTGCTGCTACGTGCTGCTGCGTGCTGCTGCAGCTGCTGCAGCTGCTGCGTGCTGCTGCTGCTGCAGCGTGCTGCGCTGCTGCTGCGTACTGCTGCTGCTGCTGCGTGCTGCTGCGTGCTGCTGCTGCGTGCTGCGTGCTGCTGCTGCTGCGTGCTGCTGCTGCTGCTGCTGCTGCTGCTGCTGCTGCTGCTGCTGCTGCTGCTGCGTGCTGCTGCTCCTGCGTGCTGCTGCTGCGTGCTGCGTGCTGCTGCTGCTGCTGCTGCTGCTGCTGCTGCTGCGTGCTGCTGCTGCTGCTGCTGCGTGCTGCTGCTGCTGCTGCGTGCTGCTGCTGCTGCGTGCTGCTGCTGTGCTGCGTGCTGCTGCTGCTGCTGCTGCGTGCTGCTGCTGCTGCTGCTGCTGCTGCTGCTGCGTGCTGCGTGCTGCTGCTGCTGCTGCGTGCTGCTGCTGCTGCGTGCTGCTGCTGCTGCTGCGTGCTGCTGCTGCTGCTGCGTGGTGCTGCTGCTGCTGCGTGCTGCTGCTGCTGCGTCCTGCTGCTGCTGCGTCCTGCTGCTTGCTGCTGCTGCTGCTGCGTCCTACTGCGTGCTGCTGCTGCTGCTGCTGCTGCTGCTGCGTGCTGCTGCTGCTGCTGCGTGCTGCTGCTGCTGCTGCTGCTGCTGCTGCTGCTGCTGCGTGCTGCTGCTGCTGCTGCTGCTGCTGCTGCGTGCTGCTGCTGCTGCTGCGTGCTGCTGCTGCTGCGTGCTGCTGCTGCTGCGTGCTGCTGCGTGCTGCTGCTGCTGCTGCTGTTACTGCTGCGTGAAGCTGCTGCTGCTGCGTGCTGCTGCTGCTGCTGCTGCGTGCTGCTGCTGCTGCTGCTGCTGCTGCTGCTGCTGCGTGCTGCTGCTGCTGCTGCGTGCTGCTGCTGCTGCGTGCTGCGTGCTGCTGCTGCTGCTGCGTGCTGCTGCTGCTGCTGCTGCGTGCTGCTGCTGCTGCTGCTGTTACTGCTGCGTGCTGCTGCTGCTGCTGCGTGCTGCTGCTGCTGCTGCTGCTGCTGCGTGCTGCTGCTGCTGCTGCGTGCTGCTGCTGCTGCGTGCTGCGTGCTGCTGCTGCTGCAGCGTACTGCTGCTGCGTTCTGCTGCTGCTGCTGCGTGCTGCTGCTGCTGCTGCGTGCCGCAGCTGCTAATGCAAGCTGCTGCTGCGTGCTGCGTGCTGCTGCTGCTGCGTGCTGCTGCTGCTGCGTGCTGCGTGCTGCTGCTGCTGCTGCTGCTGCTGCTGCTGCTGCTGCTGCTGCTGCTGCTGCTGCTGCTGCTGCGTGCTGCGTGCTGCTGCTGCTGCTGCTGCGTCATACTGCGTGCTGCTGCTGCTGCTGCGTGCTGCTGCTGCTGCTGCAGCTGCTACGTACTGCTGCTGCTGCTGCGTGCTGCTGCAGCTGCTGCGTGCTGCTGCTGCTGCTGCGTGCTGCTGCTGCTGCTGCTGCTGCGTACTGCTGCTGCTGCTGCGTGCTGCTGCGTGCTGCTGCTGCTGCGTGCTGATGCTGCTGCTGCTGCTGCTGCTGCTGCTACTGCTGCTGCTGCTGCTGCTACTGCTGCTGCTGCTGCTGCTGCGTTCTGCTGCTGCTGCGTGCTGCGTGCTGCTGCTGCTGCTGCATGATGCTGCTGCTGCTGCGTGCTGCTGCTGCTGCTGCGTACTGCTGCTGCGTTCTGCTGCTGCTGCTGCGTGCTGCTGCTGCTGCTGCGTGCCGCAGCTACTAATGCGAGCTGCTGCTCCTGCTGCGTGCTGCTGCTGCTGCTGCTGCTGCTGCGTGCTGCTGCGTGCTGCTGCGTGCTGCTGCTGCTGCGTGCTGCGTGCTGCTGCTGCTTCTGCATGATGCTGCTGCTGCTGCGTGCTGCTGCTGCTGCTGCGTACTGCTGTGGCGTTCTGCTGCTGCTGCTGCGTGCTGCTGCTGCTGCTGCGTGCCGCAGCTGCTAATGCGAGCTGCTGCTCCTGCTGCGTGCTGCTGCTGCTGCTGCTGCGTGCTGCTGCTGCTGCTGCGTGCTGCGTGCTGCTGCTGCTGCTGCTGCTGCTGCTGCTGCTGCTGCTGCTGCGTGCTGCTGCTGCTGCGTGCTGCTGCTGCTGCTGCTGCGTGCAGCTGCTGCTGCTGCGTGCCGCAGCTGCTAAGGCGAGCTGCTGCTCCTGCTGCGTGCTGCTGCTGCTGCGTGCTGCTGCTGCTGCTGCTGCTGCTGCTGCTGCTGCTGCTGCTGTTGCTGCGTGCTGCTGCTGCTGCTGCGTGCTGCTGCGTGCTGCTGCTGCTGCGTGCTGCTGCGTGCTGCTGCTGCTGCGTGCTGCGTGCTACTGCGTGCTGCTGCGTGCTGCTGCTGCTGCTGCGTGCTGCTGCTGCTGCTGCGTGCTGCTGCTGCTGCTGCTGCTGCTGCGTCATACTGCGTGCTGCTGCTGCTGCTGCGTGCTGCTGCTGCTGCGTGCTGCTGCTGCTGCTGCGTGCTGCTGCTGCTGCTGCGTGCTGCGTGCTGCTGTTGCTGCTGCATGATGCTGCTGCTGCTGCGTGCTGCTGCGTGCTGCGTGCTGCTGCTGCTGCTGCGTGCTGCTGCTGCTGCGTACTGCTGTTGCTGCTGCGTGCTGCTGCTGCTGCTGCTGCGTGCTGCTGCTGCTGCGTGCTGCTGCTGCTGCTGTTGCTGCGTGCTGCTGCTGCATGCTGCGTGCTGCTGCTGCTGCGTGCTGCTGCTGCTGCTGCTGCTGCGTGCTGCTGCTGCTGCTGCGTGCTGCTGCTGCTGCGTGCTGCGTGCTGCTGCTGCTGCTGCTGCTGCTGCTGCGTGCTGCTGCTGCTGCGTGCTGCTGCTGCTGCTGCTGTTACTGCTGCGTGCTGCTGCTGCTGCTGCGTGCTGCTGCTGCTGCTGCGTGCTGCTGCTGCTGCTGCTGCTGCGTACTGCTGCTGCGTTCTGCTGCTGCTGCTGCGTGCTGCTGCTGCTGCTGCGTGCCGCAGCTGCTAATGCGAGTTGCTGCTGCTGCTGCGTGCTGCTGCTGCTGCGTGCTGCTGCTGCTGCTGCTGCGTGCTGCTGCTGCTGCTGCGTGCTGCTGCTGCTGCTGCTGCTGCTGCTGCGTGCTGCTGCTGCTGCGTGCTGCTGCTGCTGCTGTTGCTGCTTGCTGCTGCTGCTGCTGCGTGCTGCTGCGTGCTGCTGCTGCTGCTGCGTGCTGCTGCTGCTGCGTGCTGCGTGCTGCGTGCTGCGTGCTGCTGCTGCTGCTGCGTGCTGCTGCTGCTGCGTGCTGCTGCTGCTGCTGTTACTGCTGCGTGCTGCTGCTGCTGCTGCGTGCTGCTGCTGCTGCTGCGTGCTGCTGCTGCTGCTGCTGCTGCTGCGTGCTGCTGCTGCTGCTGCGTGCTGCTGCTGCTGCTGCGTGCTGCTGCTGCTGCTGCTGCGTCATACTGCGTGCTGCTGCTGCTGCTGCGTGCTGCTGCTGCTGCGTGCTGCTGCTGCTGCTGCGTGCTGCTGCTGCTGCTGCGTGCTGCGTGCTGCTGCTGCTGCTGCGTGCTGCTGCTGCTGCTGCTGCTGCTGCGTGCTGCTGCTGCTGCGTACTGCTGCTGCTGCTGCGTGCTGCTGCTGCTGCTGCTGCTGCTGCGTGCTGCTGCTGCTGCGTGCTGCTGCTGCTGCTGTTGCTGCGTGCTGCTGCTGCTGCTG
Organism: Lasioglossum pauxillum; assembly: GCA_933228785.1. Taxonomy (NCBI): domain Eukaryota; kingdom Metazoa; phylum Arthropoda; class Insecta; order Hymenoptera; family Halictidae; genus Lasioglossum; species Lasioglossum pauxillum. Next base: position 21,180,384 of record OW121707.1, read on the forward strand.
CGTGCTGCTGCGTGCTGCTGCTGCATGCTGCGTGCTGCTGCTGCTGCGTGCTGCTGCTGCTGCTGTTGCTGCGTGCTGCTGCTGCTGCTGCGTGCTGCTGCGTGCTGCTGCTGCATGCTGCGTGCTGCTGCTGCTGCGTGCTGCTGCTGCTGCTGCTGCGTGCTGCTGCTGCTGCTGCTGCGTGCTGCTGCTGCTGCTGCGTGCTGCTGCTGCTGCTGCTGCTGCTGCTGCTGCGTGCTGCTGCTGCTGCTGCTGCGTGCTGCTGCTGCTGCAGCGTACTGCTGCTGCGTTCTGCTGCTGCTGCTGCGTGCTGCTGCTGCTGCTGCGTGCCGCAGCTGCTAATGCAAGCTGCTGCTGCGTGCTGCGTGCTGCTGCTGCGTGCTGCTGCTGCTGCGTGCTGCGTGCTGCTGCTGCTGCTGCATGATGCTGCTCCTGCTGCGTGCTGCTGCTGCTGCTGCTGCTGCTGCTGCTGCTGCTGCGTGCTGCGTGCTGCTGCTGCTGCTGCGTGCTGCTGTTGCTGCTGCGTCATACTGCGTGCTGCTGCTGCTGCTGCGTGCTGCTGCTGCTGCTGCGTACTGCTGCTGCGTTCTGCTGCTGCTGCTGCGTGCTGCTGCTGCTGCTGCGTGCTGCTGCGTGCTGCTGCTGCTGCTGCGTGCTGCTGCTGCTGCTGCGTGCTGCTGCTGCTGCTGCTGCGTCATACTGCGTGCTGCTGCTGCTGCTGCGTGCTGCTGCTGCTGCGTGCTGCTGCTGCTGCTGCGTGCTGCTGCTGCTGCTGCGTGCTGCGTGCTGCTGCTGCTGCTGCGTGCTGCTGCTGCTGCTGCTGCTGCTGCGTGCTGCTGCTGCTGCGTACTGCTGCTGCTGCTGCGTGCTGCTGCTGCTGCTGCTGCTGCTGCGTGCTGCTGCTGCTGCGTGCTGCTGCTGCTGCTGTTGCTGCGTGCTGCTGCTGCTGCTGCGTGCTGCTGCGTGCTGCTGCTGCATGCTGCGTGCTGCTGCTGCTGCGTGCTGCTGCTGCTGCTGTTGCTGCGTGCTGCTGCTGCTGCTGCGTGCTGCTGCGTGCTGCTGCTGCATGCTGCGTGCTGCTGCTGCTGCGTGCTGCTGCTGCTGCTGCTGCGTGCTGCTGCTGCTGCTGCTGCGTGCTGCTGCTGCTGCTGCGTGCTGCTGCTGCTGCTGCTGCTGCTGCGTGCTGCTGCTGCTGCTGCTGCGTGCTGCTGCTGCTGCAGCGTACTGCTGCTGCGTTCTGCTGCTGCTGCTGCGTGCTGCTGCTGCTGCTGCGTGCCGCAGCTGCTAATGCAAGCTGCTGCTGCGTGCTGCGTGCTGCTGCTGCGTGCTGCTGCTGCTGCGTGCTGCGTGCTGCTGCTGCTGCTGCATGATGCTGCTCCTGCTGCGTGCTGCTGCTGCTGCTGCTGCTGCTGCTGCTGCGTGCTGCGTGCTGCTGCTGCTGCTGCGTGCTGCTGTTGCTGCTGCGTCATACTGCGTGCTGCTGCTGCTGCTGCGTGCTGCTGCTGCTGCTGCGTACTGCTGCTGCGTTCTGCTGCTGCTGCTGCGTGCTGCTGCTGCTGCTGCGTGCCGCAGCTGCTAATGCGAGTTGCTGCTGCTGCTGAGTGCTGCTGCTGCTGCTGCTGCTGCTGCTGCGTGCTGCTGCTGCTGCTGCGTGCTGCTGCTGCTGCTGCTGCGTGCTGCTGCTGCTGCTGCTGCTGCTGCGTGCTGCTGCTGCTACTGCTGCGTGCTGCTGCTGCTGCTGCGTGCTGCTGCGTGCTGCTGCGTGCTGCTGCGTGCTGCTGCTGCTGCTGCGTGCTGCTGCTGTTGCTGCGTGATGCTGCTGCTGCTGCGTGCTGCTGCGTGCTGCTGCTGCTGCGTGCTGCTGCGTGCTGCTGCTGCTGCGTGCTGCGTGCTGCTGCTGCTGCTGCATGATGCTGCTGCTGCTGCGTGCTGCTGCTGCTGCTGCGTACTGCTGCTGCGTTCTGCTGCTGCTGCTGCGTGCTGCTGCTGCTGCTGCGTGCCGCAGCTGCTAATGCGAGTTGCTGCTGCTGCTGCGTGCTGCTGCTGCTGCTGCTGCGTGCTGCTGCTGCTGCTACGTGCTGCTGCTGCTGCTGCTGCTGCGTGCTGCAGCGTGCTGCTGCTGCGTGCTGCGTGCTGCTGCTGCTGCGTGCTGCTGCTGCTGCTGCTGCTGCTGCTGCTGCTGCTGCTGCTGCTGCTGCTGCTGCTGCTGCGTGCTGCTGCTGCTGCGTGCTGCGTGCTGCTGCTGCTGCTGCATGATGCTGCTGCTGCTGCGTGCTGCTGCTGCTGCTGCGTACTGCTGCTGCGTTCTGCTGCTGCTGCTGCGTGCTGCTGCTGCTGCTGCGTGCCGCAGCTGCTAAGGCGAGCTGCTGCTCCTGCTGCGTGCTGCTGCTGCTGCGTGCTGCTGCTGCGTGCTGCAGCGTGCTGCTGCTGCGTGCTGCGTGCTGCTGCTGCTGCGTGCTGCTGCTGCTGCTGCTGCTGCTGCTGCTGCTGCTGCTGCTGCTGCTGCTGCTGCTGCTGCGTGCTGCTGCTGCTGCGTGCTGCGTGCTGCTGCTGCTGCTGCATGATGCTGCTGCTGCTGCGTGCTGCTGCTGCTGCTGCGTACTGCTGCTGCGTTCTGCTGCTGCTGCTGCGTGCTGCTGCTGCTGCTGCGTGCCGCAGCTGCTAAGGCGCGCTGCTGCTCCTGCTGCGTGCTGCTGCTGCTGCTGCTGCTGCTGCGTGCTGCTGCTGCTGCGTGCTGCGTGCAGCTGCTGCTGCTGCATGATGCTGCTCCTGCTGCGTGCTGCTGCTGCTGCTGCTGCTGCTGCGTGCTGCGTGCTGCTGCTGCTGCTGCTGCGTCATACTGCGTGCTGCTGCTGCTGCTGCGTGCTGCTGCTGCTGCTGCTGCTGCTGCTACGTACTGCTGCTGCTGCTGCGTGCTGCTGCAGCTGTTGCGTGCTGCTGCTGCTGCTGCGTGCTGCTGCTGCTGCTGCTGCTGCGTACTGCTGCTGCTGCTGCGTGCTGCTGCGTGCTGCTGCTGCGTGCTGCGTGCTGCTGCTGCTGCGTGCTGATGCTGCTGCTGCTGCTGCTGCTGCTACTGCTGCTGCTGCTGCTGCTGCTGCTGCTGCTGCTGCGTTCTGCTGCTGCTGCGTGCTGCTGCTGCTGCTGCATGATGCTGCTGCTGCTGCGTGCTGCTGCTGCTGCTGCGTACTGCTGCGTGCTGCTGCGTGCTGCTGCTGCTGCGTGCTGCGTGCTGCTGCTGCTTCTGCATGATGCTGCTGCTGCTGCGTGCTGCTGCTGCTGCGTGCTGCGTGCTGCTGCTGCTTCTGCATGATGCTGCTGCTGCTGCGTGCTGCTGCTGCTGCTGCGTACTGCTGCTGCGTTCTGCTGCTGCTGCTGCGTGCTGCTGCTGCTGCTGCGTGCCGCAGCTGCTAATGCGAGCTGCTGCTCCTGCTGCGTGCTGCTGCTGCTGCTGCTGCGTGCTGCTGCTGCTGCTGCGTGCTGCGTGCTGCTGCTGCTGCTGCGTGCTGCTGCTGCTGCGTGCTGCTGCTGCTGCTGCTGCTGCTGCGTGCCGCAGCTGCTAAGGCGAGCTGCTGCTCCTGCTGCGTGCTGCTGCTGCTGCGTGCTGCTGCTGCTGCTGCTGCTGCTGCTGCTGCTGCTGCTGCTGCTGCTGTTGCTGCGTGCTGCTGCTGCTGCTGCGTGCTGCTGCGTGCTGCTGCTGCTGCGTGCTGCTGCGTGCTGCAGCTGCTGCGTGCTGCGTGCTACTGCGTGCTGCTGCGTGCTGCTGCTGCTGCTGCGTGCTGCTGCTGCTGCTGCTGCTGCTGCTGCTGCTGCGTCATACTGCGTGCTGCTGCTGCTGCTGCGTGCTGCTGCTGCTGCGTGCTGCTGCTGCTGCTGCGTGCTGCTGCTGCTGCTGCGTGCTGCGTGCTGCTGCTGCTGCTGCATGATGCTGCTGCTGCTGCGTGCTGCTGCGTGCTGCGTGCTGCTGCTGCTGCTGCGTGCTGCTGCTGCTGCTGCTGCTGCTGCGTGCTGCTGCTGCTGCGTACTGCTGCTGCTGCTGCGTGCTGCTGCTGCTGCTGCTGCTGCTGCTGCTGCTGCGTGCTGCTGCTGCTGCGTGCTGCTGCTGCTGCTGTTGCTGCGTGCTGCTGCTGCTGCTGCGTGCTGCTGCGTGCTGCTGCTGCATGCTGCGTGCTGCTGCTGCTGCGTGCTGCTGCTGCTGCTGCTGCTGCGTGCTGCTGCTGCTGCTGCGTGCTGCTGCTGCTGCTGCGTGCTGCTGCTGCTGCGTGCTGCTGCTGCTGCTGCTGTTACTGCTGCGTGCTGCTGCTGCTGCTGCGTACTGCTGCTGCTGCTGCGTGCTGCTGCTGCTGCTGCTGCTGCGTGCTGCTGCTGCTGCTGCGTGCTGCTGCTGCTGCTGCGTGCTGCTGCTGCTGCTGCGTCATACTGCGTGCTGCTGCTGCTGCTGCGTGCTGCTGCTGCTGCGTGCTTCTGCTGCTGCTGCGTGCTGCTGCTGCTGCTGCTGCTGCGTGCTGCGTGCTGCTGCTGCTGCTGCATGATGCTGCTGCTGCTGCGTGCTGCTGCGTGCTGCGTGCTGCTGCTGCTGCTGCGTGCTGCTGCTGCTGCGTACTGCTGCTGCTGCTGCGTGCTGCTGCTGCTGCTGCTGCTGCTGCTGCTGCTGCTGCTGCTGCTGCTGCGTGCTGCTGCTGCTGCGTGCTGCTGCTGCTGCTGTTGCTGCGTGCTGCTGCTGCTGCTGCGTGCTGCTGCGTGCTGCTGCTGCATGCTGCGTGCTGCTGCTGCTGCGTTCTGCTGCTGCTGCGTGCTGCTGCTGCTGCTGCGTGCTGCTGCTGCTGCTGCGTGCTGCTGCTGCTGCGTCCTGCTGCTGCTGCGTCCTGCTGCGTGCTGCTGCTGCTGCTGCGTCCTACTGCGTGCTGCTGCTGCTGCTGCGTGCTGCTGCTGCTGCTGCTGCTGCTGCGTGCTGCTGCTGCTGCTACGTGCTGCTGCTGCGTGCTGCTGCAGCTGCTGCGTGCTGCTGCTGCTGCAGCGTGCTGCGCTGCTGCTGCGTACTGCTGCTGCTGCTGCGTGCTGCTGCGTGCTGCTGCTGCGTGCTGCGTGCTGCTGCTGCTGCGTGCTGCTGCTGCTGCTGCTGCTGCGTGCTGCTGCTGCTGCTGCTGCTGCTGCTGCTGCTGCTGCTGCTGCTGCGTGCTGCGTGCTGCTGCTGCTGCTGCGTGCTGCTGCTGCTGCGTGCTGCTGCTGCTGCTGCGTGCTGCTGCTGCTGCTGCGTGCTGCTGCTGCTGCTGCGTGCTGCTGCTGCTGCGTCCTGCTGCTGCTGCGTCCTGCTGCGTGCTGCTGCTGCTGCTGCGTCCTACTGCGTGCTGCTGCTGCTGCTGCGTGCTGCTGCTGCTGCTGCTGCTGCTGCTGCGTGCTGCTGCTGCTGCTACGTGCTGCTGCGTGCTGCTGCAGCTGCTGCGTGCTGCTGCTGCTGCAGCGTGCTGCGCTGCTGCTGCGTACTGCTGCTGCTGCTGCGTGCTGCTGCGTGCTGCTGCTGCGTGCTGCGTGCTGCTGCTGCTGCGTGCTGCTGCTGCTGCTGCTGCTGCTGCTGCTGCTGCTGCTGCTGCTGCTGCTGCTGCTGCGTGCTGCTGCTCCTGCGTGCTGCTGCTGCGTGCTGAGTGCTGCTGCTGCTGCTGCTGCTGCTGCTGCTGCTGCTGCTGCTGCTGCGTGCTGCTGCTGCTGCTGCTGCGTGCTGCTGCTGCTGCTGCGTGCTGCTGCTGCTGCGTGCTGCTGCTGTGCTGCGTGCTGCTGCTGCTGCTGCTGCGTGCTGCTGCTGCTGCTGCTGCTGCTGCTGCTGCGTGCTGCGTGCTGCTGCTGCTGCTGCGTGCTGCTGCTGCTGCGTGCTGCTGCTGCTGCTGCGTGCTGCTGCTGCTGCTGCGTGGTGCTGCTGCTGCTGCGTGCTGCTGCTGCTGCGTCCTGCTGCTGCTGCGTCCTGCTGCTTGCTGCTGCTGCTGCTGCGTCCTACTGCGTGCTGCTGCTGCTGCTGCTGCTGCTGCTGCGTGCTGCTGCTGCTGCTGCGTGCTGCTGCTGCTGCTGCTGCTGCTGCTGCTGCTGCTGCTGCTGCTGCGTGCTGCTGCTGCTGCTGCTGCTGCGTGCTGCTGCTGCTGCGTGCTGCTGCTGCTGCGTGCTGCTGCGTGCTGCTGCTGCTGCTGCTGTTACTGCTGCGTGCTGCTGCTGCTGCTGCGTGCTGCTGCTGCTGCTGCTGCGTGCTGCTGCTGCTGCTGCTGCTGCTGCTGCTGCTGCGTGCTGCTGCTGCTGCTGCTGCTGCGTGCTGCTGCTGCTGCTGCGTGCTGCTGCTGCTGCGTGCTGCGTGCTGCTGCTGCTGCTGCGTGCTGCTGCTGCTGCTGCTGCGTGCTGCTGCTGCTGCTGCTGTTACTGCTGCGTGCTGCTGCTGCTGCTGCGTGCTGCTGCTGCTGCTGCTGCTGCTGCGTGCTGCTGCTGCTGCTGCGTGCTGCTGCTGCTGCGTGCTGCGTGCTGCTGCTGCTGCAGCGTACTGCTGCTGCGTTCTGCTGCTGCTGCTGCCTGCTGCTGCTGCTGCTGCGTGCCGCAGCTGCTAATGCAAGCTGCTGCTGCGTGCTGCGTGCTGCTGCTGCTGCGTGCTGCTGCTGCTGCGTGCTGCGTGCTGCTGCTGCTGCTGCTGCTGCTGCTGCTGCTGCTGCTGCTGCTGCTGCTGCTGCTGCTGCTGCGTGCTGCGTGCTGCTGCTGCTGCTGCTGCGTCATACTGCGTGCTGCTGCTGCTGCTGCGTGCTGCTGCTGCTGCTGCTGCGTGCTGCTGCTGCTGCTGCTGCTGCGTACTGCTGCTGCTGCTGCGTGCTGCTGCGTGCTGCTGCTGCTGCGTGCTGATGCTGCTGCTGCTGCTGCTGCTGCTGCTACTGCTGCTGCTGCTGCTGCTACTGCTGCTGCTGCTGCTGCTGCGTTCTGCTGCTGCTGCGTGCTGCGTGCTGCTGCTGCTGCTGCATGATGCTGCTGCTGCTGCGTGCTGCTGCTGCTGCTGCGTACTGCTGCTGCGTTCTGCTGCTGCTGCTGCGTGCTGCTGCTGCTGCTGCGTGCCGCAGCTACTAATGCGAGCTGCTGCTCCTGCTGCGTGCTGCTGCTGCTGCTGCTGCTGCTGCGTGCTGCTGCGTGCTGCTGCGTGCTGCTGCTGCTGCGTGCTGCGTGCTGCTGCTGCTTCTGCATGATGCTGCTGCTGCTGCGTGCTGCTGCTGCTGCTGCGTACTGCTGCTGCGTTCTGCTGCTGCTGCTGCGTGCTGCTGCTGCTGCTGCGTGCCGCAGCTGCTAATGCGAGCTGCTGCTCCTGCTGCGTGCTGCTGCTGCTGCTGCTGCGTGCTGCTGCTGCTGCTGCGTGCTGCGTGCTGCTGCTGCTGCTGCTGCTGCTGCTGCTGCTGCGTGCTGCTGCTGCTGCGTGCTGCTGCTGCTGCTGCTGCGTGCAGCTGCTGCTGCTGCGTGCCGCAGCTGCTAAGGCGAGCTGCTGCTCCTGCTGCGTGCTGCTGCTGCTGCGTGCTGCTGCTGCTGCTGCTGCTGCTGCTGCTGCTGCTGCTGCTGTTGCTGCGTGCTGCTGCTGCTGCTGCGTGCTGCTGCGTGCTGCTGCTGCTGCGTGCTGCTGCGTGCTGCTGCTGCTGCGTGCTGCGTGCTACTGCGTGCTGCTGCGTGCTGCTGCTGCTGCTGCGTGCTGCTGCTGCTGCGTGCTGCTGCTGCTGCTGCTGCTGCTGCGTCATACTGCGTGCTGCTGCTGCTGCTGCGTGCTGCTGCTGCTGCGTGCTGCTGCTGCTGCTGCGTGCTGCTGCTGCTGCTGCGTGCTGCGTGCTGCTGTTGCTGCTGCATGATGCTGCTGCTGCTGCGTGCTGCTGCGTGCTGCGTGCTGCTGCTGCTGCTGCGTGCTGCTGCTGCTGCGTACTGCTGTTGCTGCTGCGTGCTGCTGCTGCTGCTGCTGCGTGCTGCTGCTGCTGCGTGCTGCTGCTGCTGCTGTTGCTGCGTGCTGCTGCTGCATGCTGCGTGCTGCTGCTGCTGCGTGCTGCTGCTGCTGCTGCTGCTGCGTGCTGCTGCTGCTGCTGCGTGCTGCTGCTGCTGCGTGCTGCGTGCTGCTGCTGCTGCTGCTGCTGCGTGCTGCTGCTGCTGCGTGCTGCTGCTGCTGCTGCTGTTACTGCTGCGTGCTGCTGCTGCTGCTGCGTGCTGCTGCTGCTGCTGCGTGCTGCTGCTGCTGCTGCTGCTGCGTACTGCTGCTGCGTTCTGCTGCTGCTGCTGCGTGCTGCTGCTGCTGCTGCGTGCCGCAGCTGCTAATGCGAGTTGCTGCTGCTGCTGCGTGCTGCTGCTGCTGCGTGCTGCTGCTGCTGCTGCTGCGTGCTGCTGCTGCTGCTGCGTGCTGCTGCTGCTGCTGCTGCTGCTGCTGCGTGCTGCTGCTGCTGCGTGCTGCTGCTGCTGCTGTTGCTGCTTGCTGCTGCTGCTGCTGCGTGCTGCTGCGTGCTGCTGCTGCTGCTGCGTGCTGCTGCTGCTGCGTGCTGCGTGCTGCGTGCTGCTGCTGCTGCTGCGTGCTGCTGCTGCTGCGTGCTGCTGCTGCTGCTGTTACTGCTGCGTGCTGCTGCTGCTGCTGCGTGCTGCTGCTGCTGCTGCGTGCTGCTGCTGCTGCTGCTGCTGCTGCTGCTGCGTGCTGCTGCTGCTGCTGCGTGCTGCTGCTGCTGCTGCGTGCTGCTGCTGCTGCTGCTGCGTCATACTGCGTGCTGCTGCTGCTGCTGCTGCTGCGTGCTGCTGCTGCTGCGTGCTGCTGCTGCTGCTGCGTGCTGCTGCTGCTGCTGCGTGCTGCGTGCTGCTGCTGCTGCTGCGTGCTGCTGCTGCTGCTGCTGCTGCTGCGTGCTGCTGCTGCTGCGTACTGCTGCTGCTGCTGCGTGCTGCTGCTGCTGCTGCTGCTGCTGCGTGCTGCTGCTGCTGCGTGCTGCTGCTGCTGCTGTTGCTGCGTGCTGCTGCTGCTGCTGCGTGCTGCTGCTGCATGCTGCGTGCTGCTGCTGCTGCGTGCTGCTGCTGCTGCTGTTGCTGCGTGCTGCTGCTGCTGCTGCGTGCTGCTGCGTGCTGCTGCTGCATGCTGCGTGCTGCTGCTGCTGCGTGCTGCTGCTGCTGCTGCTGCGTGCTGCTGCTGCTGCTGCTGCGTGCTGCTGCTGCTGCTGCGTGCTGCTGCTGCTGCTGCTGCTGCTGCGTGCTGCTGCTGCTGCTGCTGCGTGCTGCTGCTGCTGCAGCGTACTGCTGCTGCGTTCTGCTGCTGCTGCTGCGTGCTGCTGCTGCTGCTGCGTGCCGCAGCTGCTAATGCAAGCTGCTGCTGCGTGCTGCGTGCTGCTGCTGCGTGCTGCTGCTGCTGCGTGCTGCGTGCTGCTGCTGCTGCTGCATGATGCTGCTCCTGCTGCGTGCTGCTGCTGCTGCTGCTGCTGCTGCTGCTGCGTGCTGCGTGCTGCTGCTGCTGCTGCGTGCTGCTGTTGCTGCTGCGTCATACTGCGTGCTGCTGCTGCTGCTGCGTGCTGCTGCTGCTGCTGCGTACTGCTGCTGCGTTCTGCTGCTGCTGCTGCGTGCTGCTGCTGCTGCTGCGTGCCGCAGCTGCTAATGCGAGTTGCTGCTGCTGCTGAGTGCTGCTGCTGCTGCTGCTGCTGCGTGCTGCTGCTGCTGCTGCGTGCTGCTGCTGCTGCTGCTGCGTGCTGCTGCTGCTGCTGCTGCTGCTGCGTGCTGCTGCTGCTACTGCTGCGTGCTGCTGCTGCTGCTGCGTGCTGCTGCGTGCTGCTGCGTGCTGCTGCGTGCTGCTGCTGCTGCTGCGTGCTGCTGCTGTTGCTGCGTGATGCTGCTGCTGCTGCGTGCTGCTGCGTGCTGCTGCTGCTGCGTGCTGCGTGCTGCTGCTGCTGCTGCATGATGCTGCTGCTGCTGCGTGCTGCTGCTGCTGCTGCGTACTGCTGCTGCGTTCTGCTGCTGCTGCTGCGTGCTGCTGCTGCTGCTGCGTGCCGCAGCTGCTAATGCGAGTTGCTGCTGCTGCTGCGTGCTGCTGCTGCTGCTGCTGCGTGCTGCTGCTGCTGCTACGTGCTGCTGCTGCTGCTGCTGCTGCTGCGTGCTGCAGCGTGCTGCTGCTGCGTGCTGCGTGCTGCTGCTGCTGCGTGCTGCTGCTGCTGCTGCTGCTGCTGCTGCTGCTGCTGCTGCTGCGTGCTGCTGCTGCTGCGTGCTGCGTGCTGCTGCTGCTGCTGCATGATGCTGCTGCTGCTGCGTGCTGCTGCTGCTGCTGCGTACTGCTGCTGCGTTCTGCTGCTGCTGCTGCGTGCTGCTGCTGCTGCTGCGTGCCGCAGCTGCTAAGGCGAGCTGCTGCTCCTGCTGCGTGCTGCTGCTGCTGCGTGCTGCTGCTGCGTGCTGCAGCGTGCTGCTGCTGCGTGCTGCGTGCTGCTGCTGCTGCGTGCTGCTGCTGCTGCTGCTGCTGCTGCTGCTGCTGCTGCTGCTGCTGCTGCTGCTGCTGCTGCGTGCTGCTGCTGCTGCGTGCTGCGTGCTGCTGCTGCTGCTGCATGATGCTGCTGCTGCTGCGTGCTGCTGCTGCTGCTGCGTACTGCTGCTGCGTTCTGCTGCTGCTGCTGCGTGCTGCTGCTGCTGCTGCGTGCCGCAGCTGCTAAGGCGCGCTGCTGCTCCTGCTGCGTGCTGCTGCTGCTGCTGCTGCTGCTGCGTGCTGCTGCTGCTGCGTGCTGCGTGCAGCTGCTGCTGCTGCATGATGCTGCTCCTGCTGCGTGCTGCTGCTGCTGCTGCTGCTGCTGCTGCGTGCTGCGTGCTGCTGCTGCTGCTGCTGCGTCATACTGCGTGCTGCTGCTGCTGCTGCGTGCTGCTGCTGCTGCTGCTGCTGCTGCTACGTACTGCTGCTGCTGCTGCGTGCTGCTGCAGCTGTTGCGTGCTGCTGCTGCTGCTGCGTGCTGCTGCTGCTGCTGCTGCTGCGTACTGCTGCTGCTGCTGCGTGCTGCTGCGTGCTGCTGCTGCGTGCTGCGTGCTGCTGCTGCTGCGTGCTGATGCTGCTGCTGCTGCTGCTGCTGCTACTGCTGCTGCTGCTGCTGCTGCTGCTGCTGCTGCTGCGTTCTGCTGCTGCTGCGTGCTGCTGCTGCTGCTGCATGATGCTGCTGCTGCTGCGTGCTGCTGCTGCTGCTGCGTACTGCTGCTGCGTTCTGCTGCTGCTGCTGCGTGCTGCTGCTGCTGCTGCGTGCCGCAGCTACTAATGCGAGCTGCTGCTCCTGCTGCGTGCTGCTGCTGCTGCTGCTGCTGCGTGCTGCTGCGTGCTGCTGCGTGCTGCTGCGTGCTGCTGCTGCTGCGTGCTGCGTGCTGCTGCTGCTTCTGCATGATGCTGCTGCTGCTGCGTGCTGCTGCTGCTGCTGCGTACTGCTGCTGCGTTCTGCTGCTGCTGCTGCGTGCTGCTGCTGCTGCTGCGTGCCGCAGCTGCTAATGCGAGCTGCTGCTCCTGCTGCGTGCTGCTGCTGCTGCTGCTGCGTGCTGCTGCTGCTGCTGCGTGCTGCGTGCTGCTGCTGCTGCTGCGTGCTGCTGCTGCTGCGTGCTGCTGCTGCTGCTGCTGCTGCTGCGTGCAGCTGCTGCTGCTGCGTGCCGCAGCTGCTAAGGCGAGCTGCTGCTCCTGCTGCGTGCTGCTGCTGCTGCGTGCTGCTGCTGCTGCTGCTGCTGCTGCTGCTGCTGCTGCTGCTGCTGCTGTTGCTGCGTGCTGCTGCTGCTGCTGCGTGCTGCTGCGTGCTGCTGCTGCTGCGTGCTGCTGCGTGCTGCAGCTGCTGCGTGCTGCGTGCTACTGCGTGCTGCTGCGTGCTGCTGCTGCTGCTGCGTGCTGCTGCTGCTGCTGCTGCTGCTGCTGCTGCTGCGTCATACTGCGTGCTGCTGCTGCTGCTGCTGCGTGCTGCTGCTGCTGCGTGCTGCTGCTGCTGCTGCGTGCTGCTGCTGCTGCTGCGTGCTGCGTGCTGCTGCTGCTGCTGCATGATGCTGCTGCTGCTGCGTGCTGCTGCGTGCTGCGTGCTGCTGCTGCTGCTGCGTGCTGCTGCTGCTGCTGCTGCTGCTGCGTGCTGCTGCTGCTGCGTACTGCTGCTGCTGCTGCGTGCTGCTGCTGCTGCTGCTGCTGCTGCTGCTGCTGCGTGCTGCTGCTGCTGCGTGCTGCTGCTGCTGCTGTTGCTGCGTGCTGCTGCTGCTGCTGCTGCTGCGTGCTGCTGCTGCTGCTGCGTGCTGCTGCTGCTGCTGCGTGCTGCTGCTGCTGCGTGCTGCTGCTGCTGCTGTTACTGCTGCGTGCTGCTGCTGCTGCTGCGTACTGCTGCTGCTGCTGCGTGCTGCTGCTGCTGCTGCTGCTGCTGCTGCGTGCTGCTGCTGCTGCTGCGTGCTGCTGCTGCTGCTGCGTGCTGCTGCTGCTGCTGCGTCATACTGCGTGCTGCTGCTGCTGCTGCGTGCTGCTGCTGCTGCGTGCTTCTGCTGCTGCTGCGTGCTGCTGCTGCTGCTGCGTGCTGCGTGCTGCTGCTGCTGCTGCATGATGCTGCTGCTGCTGCGTGCTGCTGCGTGCTGCGTGCTGCTGCTGCTGCTGCGTGCTGCTGCTGCTGCGTACTGCTGCTGCTGCTGCGTGCTGCAGCTGCTGCTGCTGCTGCTGCTGCTGCTGCTGCTGCTGCGTGCTGCTGCTGCTGCGTGCTGCTGCTGCTGCTGTTGCTGCGTGCTGCTGCTGCTGCTGCGTGCTGCTGCGTGCTGCTGCTGCATGCTGCGTGCTGCTGCTGCTGCGTTCTGCTGCTGCTGCGTGCTGCTGCGTGCTGCTGCGTGCTGCTGCTGCTGCTGCGTGCTGCTGCTGTTGCTGCGTGCTGCTGCTGCTGCTGCGTGCTGCTGCGTGCTGCTGCGTGCTGCTGCTGCTGCGTGCTGCGTGCTGCTGCTGCTGCTGCATGATGCTGCTGCTGCTGCGTGCTGCTGCTGCTGCTGCGTACTGCTGCTGCGTTCTGCTGCTGCTGCTGCGTGCTGCTGCTGCTGCGTGCCGCAGCTGCTAATGCGAGTTGCTGCTGCTGCTGCGTGCTGCTGCTGCTGCTGCTGCTGCTGCGTGCTGCTGCTGCTGCTGCGTGCTGCTGCTGCTGCTGCTGCGTGCTGCTGCTGCTGCTGCGTGCTGCTGCTGCTGCTACGTGCTGCTGCTGCTGCGTGCTGCAGCGTGCTGCTGCTGCGTGCTGCGTGCTGCTGCTGCTGCGTGCTGCTGCTGCTGCTGCGTGCTGCGTGCTGCTGCTGCTGCTGCGTGCTGCTGCTGCTGCGTGCTGCTGCTGCTGCTGCTGCTGCTGCGTGCAGCTGCTGCTGCTGCGTGCCGCAGCTGCTAAGGCGAGCTGCTGCTCCTGCTGCGTGCTGCTGCTGCTGCGTGCTGCTGCTGCTGCTGCTGCTGCTGCTGCTGCTGCTGCTGTTGCTGCGTGCTGCTGCTGCTGCGTGCTGCTGCGTGCTGCAGCTGCTGCGTGCTGCGTGCTACTGCGTGCTGCTGCGTGCTGCTGCTGCTGCTGCGTGCTGCTGCTGCTGCTGCTGCTGCTGCTGCGTCATACTGCGTGCTGCTGCTGCTGCTGCGTGCTGCTGCTGCTGCGTGCTGCTGCTGCTGCTGCGTGCTGCTGCTGCTGCTGCGTGCTGCGTGCTGCTGCTGCTGCTGCATGATGCTGCTGCTGCTGCGTGCTGCTGCGTGCTGCGTGCTGCTGCTGCTGCTGCGTGCTGCTGCTGCTGCTGCTGCTGCTGCGTGCTGCTGCTGCTGCGTACTGCTGCTGCTGCTGCGTGCTGCTGCTGCTGCTGCTGCTGCTGCTGCTGCGTGCTGCTGCTGCTGCGTGCTGCTGCTGCTGCTGTTGCTGCGTGCTGCCGCTGCTGCTGCGTGCTGCTGCGTGCTGCTGCTGCATGCTGCGTGCTGCTGCTGCTGCGTGCTGCTGCTGCTGCTGCTACTGCGTGCTGCTGCTGCTGCTGCGTGCTGCTGCTGCTGCGTGCTGCTGCTGCTGCTGCTGTTACTGCTGCGTGCTGCTGCTGCTGCTGCGTGCTGCTGCTGCTGCTGCGTGCTGCTGCTGCTGCTGCTGCTGCTGCGTGCTGCTGCTGCTGCTGCGTGCTGCTGCTGCTGCTGCGTGCTGCTGCTGCTGCTGCGTCATACTGCGTGCTGCTGCTGCTGCTGCGTGCTGCTGCTGCTGCGTGCTTCTGCTGCTGCTGCGTGCTGCTGCTGCTGCTGCGTGCTGCGTGCTGCGTGCTGCTGCTGCTGCTGCATGATGCTGCTGCTGCTGCGTGCTGCTGCGTGCTGCGTGCTGCTGCTGCTGCTGCGTGCTGCTGCTGCTGCGTACTGCTGCTGCTGCTGCGTGCTGCTGCTGCTGCTGCTGCTGCTGCTGCGTGCTGCTGCTGCTGCGTGCTGCTGCTGCTGCTGTTGCTGCGTGCTGCTGCTGCTGCTGCGTGCTGCTGCGTGCTGCTGCTGCATGCTGCGTGCTGCTGCTGCTGCGTTCTGCTGCTGCTGCTGCTGCTGCGTGCTGCTGCTGCTGCTGCGTGCTGCTGCTGCTGCTGCTGCGTGCTGCGTGCTGCTGCTGCTGCTGCGTGCTGCTGCTGCTGCGTGCTGCTGCTGCTGCAGCTGTTACTGCTGCGTGCTGCTGCTGCTGCTGCGTGCTGCTGCTGCTGCTGCGTGCTGCTGCTGCTGCTGCTGCTGCTGCGTGCTGCTGCTGCTGCTGCGTGCCGCAGCTGCTAATGCAAGCTGCTGCTGCGTGCTGCGTGCTGCTGCTGCTGCGTGCTGCTGCTGCTGCGTGCTGCGTGCTGCTGCTGCTGCTGCATGATGCTGCTCCTGCTGCGTGCTGCTGCTGCTGCTGCTGCTGCTGCTGCTGCTGCGTGCTGCGTGCTGCTGCTGCTGCTGCGTGCTGCTGTTGCTGCTGCGTCATACTGCGTGCTGCTGCTGCTGCTGCGTGCTGCTGCTGCTGCTGCTGCTGCTACGTGCTGCTGCTGCTGCTGCGTGCTGCTGCAGCTGCTGCGTGCTGCTGCTGCTGCTGCGTGCTGCTGCTGCTGCGTGCTGCGTGCTGCTGCTGCTGCTGCATGATGCTGCTCCTGCTGCGTGCTGCTGCTGCTGCTGCTGCGTGCTGCGTGCTGCTCCTGCTGCTGCGTGCTGCTGCTGCTGCTGCTGCTGCTGCGTGCTGCTGCTGCTACTGCTGCGTGCTGCTGCTGCTGCTGCGTGCTGCTGCGTGCTGCTGCGTGCTGCTGCGTGCTGCTGCTGCTGCTGCGTGCTGCTGCTGTTGCTGCGTGCTGCTGCTGCTGCTGCGTGCTGCTGCGTGCTGCTGCGTGCTGCTGCTGCTGCGTGCTGCGTGCTGCTGCTGCTGCTGCATGATGCTGCTGCTGCTGCTGCTGCTGCGTGCTGCTGCTGCTGCTGCTGCGTGCTGCTGCTGCTGCTGCGTGCTGCTGCTGCTGCTACGTGCTGCTGCTGCTGCTGCTGCTGCGTGCTGCAGCGTGCTGCTGCTGCGTGCTGCGTGCTGCTGCTGCTGCGTGCTGCTGCTGCTGCTGCGTGCTGCTGCTGCTGCGTGCTGCGTGCTGCTGCTGCTGCTGCATGATGCTGCTGCTGCTGCGTGCTGCTGCTGCTGCTGCGTACTGCTGCTGCGTTCTGCTGCTGCTGCTGCGTGCTGCTGCTGCTGCTGCGTGCCGCAGCTGCTAAGGCGAGCTGCTGCTCCTGCTGCGTGCTGCTGCTGCTGCTGCTGCGTGCTGCTGCTGCTGCGTGCTGCTGCTGCTGCGTGCTGCTGCTGCTGCGTGCTGCTGCTGCTGCGTGCTGCTGCTGCTACTGCGTGCTGCTGCGTGTTGCTGCTGCTGCTGCGTGCTGCTGCTGCTGCTGCTGCTGCTGCGTCATACTGCGTGCTGCTGCTGCTGCTGCTGCTGCTGCTGCTGCTGCTGCTGCTACTGCTGCTGCTGCTGCGTGCTGCTGCTGCTGCTGCGTGCTGCGTGCTGCTGCTGCTGCTGCATGATGCTGCTGCTGCTGCGTGCTGCTGCGTGCTGCGTGCTGCTGCTGCTGCTGCGTGCTGCTGCTGCTGCTGCTGCTGCTGCGTGCTGCTGCTGCTGCGTACTGCTGCTGCTGCTGCGTGCTGCTGCTGCTGCTGCTGCGTGCTGCTGCTGCTGCGTGCTGCTGCTGCTGCTGTTGCTGCGTGCTGCTGCTGCTGCTGCGTGCTGCTGCGTGCTGCTGCTGCATGCTGCGTGCTGCTGCTGCTGCGTGCTGCTGCTGCTGCTGCTGCTGCGTGCTGCTGCTGCTGCTGCGTGCTGCTGCTGCATGCTGCGTGCTGCTGCTGCTGCGTGCTGCTGCTGCTGCGTGCTGCGTGCTGCTGCTGCTGCTGCATGATGCTGCTCCTGCTGCGTGCTGCTGCTGCTGCTGCTGCTGCGTGCTGCGTGCTGCTGCTGCTGCTGCTGCGTCATACTGCGTGCTGCTGCTGCTGCTGCGTGCTGCTGCTGCTGCTGCTGCTGCTACGTACTGCTGCTGCTGCTGCGTGCTGCTGCAGCTGCTGCGTGCTGCTGCTGCTGCGTGCTGCTGCTGCTGCGTGCTGCTGCTGCTGCGTGCTGCTGCTGCTACTGCGTGCTGCTGCGTGCTGCTGCTGCTGCTGCTGCGTGCTGCTGCTGCTGCTGCTGCTGCTGCTGCTGCGTCATACTGCGTGCTGCTGCTGCTGCTGCTGCTGCTGCTACTGCTGCTGCTGCTGCGTGCTGCTGCTGCTGCTGCGTGCTGCGTGCTGCTGCTGCTGCTGCATGATGCTGCTGCTGCTGCGTGCTGCTGCGTGCTGCGTGCTGCTGCTGCTGCTGCGTGCTGCTGCTGCTGCTGCTGCTGCTGCGTGCTGCTGCTGCTGCGTACTGCTGCTGCTGCTGCGTGCTGCTGCTGCTGCTGCTGCGTGCTGCTGCTGCTGCGTGCTGCTGCTGCTGCTGTTGCTGCGTGCTGCTGCTGCTGCTGCATGCTGCTGCTGCTGCTGCTGCGTGCTGCTGCTGCTACTGCTGCGTGCTGCTGCTGCTGCTGCGTGCTGCTGCGTGCTGCTGCGTGCTGCTGCGTGCTGCTGCTGCTGCTGCGTGCTGCTGCTGTTGCTGCGTGCAGCTGCTGCTGCTGCGTGCTGCTGCGTGCTGCTGCGTGCTGCTGCTGCTGCGTGCTGCGTGCTGCTGCTGCTGCTGCATGATGCTGCTGCTGCTGCGTGCTGCTGCTGCTGCTGCGTACTGCTGCTGCGTTCTGCTGCTGCTGCTGCGTGCTGCTGCTGCTGCTGCGTGCCGCAGCTGCTAATGCGAGTTGCTGCTGCTGCTGCGTGCTGCTGCTGCTGCTGCTGCTGCTGCGTGCTGCTGCTGCTGCTGCGTGCTGCTGCTGCTGCTGCTGCGTGCTGCTGCTGCTGCTGCGTGCTGCTGCTGCTGCTACGTGCTGCTGCTGCTGCTGCTGCGTGCTGCAGCGTGCTGCTGCTGCGTGCTGCGTGCTGCTGCTGCTGCGTGCTGCTGCTGCTGCTGCGTGCTGCTGCTGCTGCGTGCTGCGTGCTGCTGCTGCTGCTGCATGATGCTGCTGCTGCGTGCTGCTGCTGCTGCTGCGTACTGCTGCTGCGTTCTGCTGCTGCTGCTGCGTGCTGCTGCTGCTGCTGCGTGCCGCAGCTGCTAAGGCGAGCTGCTGCTCCTGCTGCGTGCTGCTGCTGCTGCTGCTGCGTGCTGCTGCTGCTGCGTGCTGCTGCTGCTGCGTGCTGCTGCTGCTGCTGCGTGCTGCTGCTGCTGCGTGCTGCTGCTGCTGCGTGCTGCTGCTGCTGCGTGCTGCTGCTGCTGCTGCGTGCCGCAGCTGCTAATGCGAGTTGCTGCTGCTGCTGCGTGCTGCTGCTGCTGCTGCTGCTGCTGCTGCTGCTGCGTGCTGCTGCTGCTGCTGCGTGCTGCTGCTGCTGCTGCTGCGTGCTGCTGCTGCTGCTGCGTGCTGCTGCTGCTGCTACGTGCTGCTGCTGCTGCTGCTGCTGCGTGCTGCAGCGTGCTGCTGCTGCGTGCTGCGTGCTGCTGCTGCTGCGTGCTGCTGCTGCTGCTGCGTGCTGCTGCTGCTGCGTGCTGCGTGCTGCTGCTGCTGCTGCATGATGCTGCTGCTGCTGCGTGCTGCTGCTGCTGCTGCGTACTGCTGCTGCGTTCTGCTGCTGCTGCTGCGTGCTGCTGCTGCTGCTGCATGATGCTGCTGCTGCTGCGTGCTGCTGCTGCTGCTGCGTACTGCTGCTGCGTTCTGCTGCTGCTGCTGCGTGCTGCTGCTGCTGCTGCGTGCCGCAGCTGCTAATGCGAGTTGCTGCTGCTGCTGCGTGCTGCTGCTGCTGCTGCTGCTGCTGCGTGCTGCTGCTGCTGCTGCGTGCTGCTGCTGCTGCTGCTGCGTGCTGCTGCTGCTGCTGCGTGCTGCTGCTGCTGCTACGTGCTGCTGCTGCTGCTGCTGCTGCGTGCTGCAGCGTGCTGCTGCTGCGTGCTGCGTGCTGCTGCTGCTGCGTGCTGCTGCTGCTGCTGCGTGCTGCTGCTGCTGCGTGCTGCGTGCTGCTGCTGCTGCTGCATGATGCTGCTGCTGCTGCGTGCTGCTGCTGCTGCTGCGTACTGCTGCTGCGTTCTGCTGCTGCTGCTGCGTGCTCCTGCTGCTGCTGCGTGCCGCAGCTGCTAAGGCGAGCTGCTGCTCCTGCTGCGTGCTGCTGCTGCTGCTGCTGCGTGCTGCTGCTGCTGCGTGCTGCTGCTGCTGCGTGCTGCTGCTGCTGCTGCGTGCTGCTGCTGCTGCGTGCTGCTGCTGCTGCGTGCTGCTGCTGCTGCGTGCTGCTGCTGCTGCTGCGTGCCGCAGCTGCTAATGCGAGTTGCTGCTGCTGCTGCGTGCTGCTGCTGCTGCTGCTGCTGCTGCTGCTGCTGCGTGCTGCTGCTGCTGCTGCGTGCTGCTGCTGCTGCTGCTGCTGCGTGCTGCTGCTGCTGCTGCGTGCTGCTGCTGCTGCTACGTGCTGCTGCTGCTGCTGCTGCTGCGTGCTGCAGCGTGCTGCTGCTGCGTGCTGCGTGCTGCTGCTGCTGCGTGCTGCTGCTGCTGCTGCGTGCTGCGTGCTGCTGCTGCTGCTGCATGATGCTGCTGCTGCTGCGTGCTGCTGCTGCTGCTGCGTACTGCTGCTGCGTTCTGCTGCTGCTGCTGCGTGCTGCTGCTGCTGCTGCGTGCCGCAGCTGCTAAGGCGAGCTGCTGCTCCTGCTGCGTGCTGCTGCTGCTGCTGCTGCGTGCTGCTGCTGCTGCGTGCTGCTGCTGCTGCGTGCTGCTGCTGCTGCGTGCTGCTGCTGCTGCGTGCTGCTGCTGCTGCGTGCTGCTGCTGCTACTGCGTGCTGCTGCGTGCTGCTGCTGCTGCTGCGTGCTGCTGCTGCTGCTGCTGCGTCATACTGCGTGCTGCTGCTGCTGCTGCTGCTGCTGCTGCTGCTACTGCTGCTGCTGCTGCGTGCTGCTGCTGCTGCTGCGTGCTGCGTGCTGCTGCTGCTGCTGCATGATGCTGCTGCTGCTGCGTGCTGCTGCGTGCTGCGTGCTGCTGCTGCTGCTGCGTGCTGCTGCTGCTGCTGCTGCTGCTGCGTGCTGCTGCTGCTGCGTACTGCTGCTGCTGCTGCTGCGTGCTGCGTGCTGCTGCTGCTGCGTGCTGCTGCTGCTGCTGCGTGCTGCGTGCTGCTGCTGCTGCTGCGTGCTGCTGCTGCTGCGTGCTGCTGCTGCTGCTGCTGCTGCTGCGTGCAGCTGCTGCTGCTGCGTGCCGCAGCTGCTAAGGCGAGCTGCTGCTCCTGCTGCGTGCTGCTGCTGCTGCGTGCTGCTGCTGCTGCTGCTGCTGCTGCTGCTGCTGTTGCTGCGTGCTGCTGCGTGCTGCTGCGTGCTGCTGCTGCTGCGTGCTGCTGCGTGCTGCAGCTGCTGCGTGCTGCGTGCTACTGCGTGCTGCTGCGTGCTGCTGCTGCTGCTGCGTGCTGCTGCTGCTGCTGCTGCTGCTGCTGCGTCATACTGCGTGCTGCTGCTGCTGCTGCGTGCTGCTGCTGCTGCGTGCTGCTGCTGCTGCTGCGTGCTGCTGCTGCTGCTGCGTGCTGCGTGCTGCTGCTGCTGCTGCATGATGCTGCTGCTGCTGCGTGCTGCTGCGTGCTGCGTGCTGCTGCTGCTGCTGCGTGCTGCTGCTGCTGCTGCTGCTGCTGCGTGCTGCTGCTGCTGCGTACTGCTGCTGCTGCTGCGTGCTGCTGCTGCTGCTGCTGCTGCTGCTGCTGCTGCTGCGTGCTGCTGCTGCTGCGTGCTGCTGCTGCTGCTGTTGCTGCGTGCTGCCGCTGCTGCTGCGTGCTGCTGCGTGCTGCTGCTGCATGCTGCGTGCTGCTGCTGCTGCGTGCTGCTGCTGCTGCTGCTGCTGCGTGCTGCTGCTGCTGCTGCGTGCTGCTGCTGCTGCGTGCTGCTGCTGCTGCTGCTGTTACTGCTGCGTGCTGCTGCTGCTGCTGCGTGCTGCTGCTGCTGCTGCGTGCTGCTGCTGCTGCTGCTGCTGCTGCGTGCTGCTGCTGCTGCTGCGTGCTGCTGCTGCTGCTGCGTGCTGCTGCTGCTGCTGCGTCATACTGCGTGCTGCTGCTGCTGCTGCGTGCTGCTGCTGCTGCGTGCTTCTGCTGCTGCTGCGTGCTGCTGCTGCTGCTGCGTGCTGCGTGCTGCGTGCTGCTGCTGCTGCTGCATGATGCTGCTGCTGCTGCGTGCTGCTGCGTGCTGCGTGCTGCTGCTGCTGCTGCGTGCTGCTGCTGCTGCGTACTGCTGCTGCTGCTGCGTGCTGCTGCTGCTGCTGCTGCTGCTGCTGCTGCTGCGTGCTGCTGCTGCTGCGTGCTGCTGCTGCTGCTGTTGCTGCGTGCTGCTGCTGCTGCTGCGTGCTGCTGCGTGCTGCTGCTGCATGCTGCGTGCTGCTGCTGCTGCGTTCTGCTGCTGCTGCTGCTGCTGCGTGCTGCTGCTGCTGCTGCGTGCTGCTGCTGCTGCTGCTGCGTGCTGCGTGCTGCTGCTGCTGCTGCGTGCTGCTGCTGCTGCGTGCTGCTGCTGCTGCAGCTGTTACTGCTGCGTGCTGCTGCTGCTGCTGCGTGCTGCTGCTGCTGCTGCGTGCTGCTGCTGCTGCTGCTGCTGCTGCGTGCTGCTGCTGCTGCTGCGTGCTGCTGCTGCTGCGTGCTGCTGCTGCTGCTGCGTGCTGCTGCTGCTGCGTGCTGCGTGCTGCTGCTGCTGCAGCGTACTGCTGCTGCGTTCTGCTGCTGCTGCTGCGTGCTGCTGCTGCTGCTGCGTGCCGCAGCTGCTAATGCAAGCTGCTGCTGCGTGCTGCGTGCTGCTGCTGCTGCGTGCTGCTGCTGCTGCGTGCTGCGTGCTGCTGCTGCTGCTGCATGATGCTGCTCCTGCTGCGTGCTGCTGCTGCTGCTGCTGCTGCTGCTGCTGCTGCGTGCTGCGTGCTGCTGCTGCTGCTGCGTGCTGCTGTTGCTGCTGCGTCATACTGCGTGCTGCTGCTGCTGCTGCTGCTGCTACGTGCTGCTGCTGCTGCTGCGTGCTGCTGCAGCTGCTGCGTGCTGCTGCTGCTGCTGCGTGCTGCTGCTGCTGCGTGCTGCGTGCTGCTGCTGCTGCTGCATGATGCTGCTCCTGCTGCGTGCTGCTGCTGCTGCTGCTGCGTGCTGCGTGCTGCTCCTGCTGCTGCGTGCTGCTGCTGCTGCTGCTGCTGCTGCGTGCTGCTGCTGCTACTGCTGCGTGCTGCTGCTGCTGCTGCGTGCTGCTGCGTGCTGCTGCGTGCTGCTGCGTGCTGCTGCTGCTGCTGCGTGCTGCTGCTGTTGCTGCGTGCTGCTGCTGCTGCTGCGTGCTGCTGCGTGCTGCTGCGTGCTGCTGCTGCTGCGTGCTGCGTGCTGCTGCTGCTGCTGCATGATGCTGCTGCTGCTGCGTGCTGCTGCTGCTGCTGCGTACTGCTGCTGCGTTCTGCTGCTGCTGCTGCGTGCTGCTGCTGCTGCTGCGTGCCGCAGCTGCTAATGCGAGTTGCTGCTGCTGCTGCGTGCTGCTGCTGCTGCTGCTGCTGCTGCGTGCTGCTGCTGCTGCTGCGTGCTGCTGCTGCTGCTGCTGCGTGCTGCTGCTGCTGCTGCGTGCTGCTGCTGCTGCTACGTGCTGCTGCTGCTGCTGCTGCTGCGTGCTGCAGCGTGCTGCTGCTGCGTGCTGCGTGCTGCTGCTGCTGCGTGCTGCTGCTGCTGCTGCGTGCTGCTGCTGCTGCGTGCTGCGTGCTGCTGCTGCTGCTGCATGATGCTGCTGCTGCTGCGTGCTGCTGCTGCTGCTGCGTACTGCTGCTGCGTTCTGCTGCTGCTGCTGCGTGCTGCTGCTGCTGCTGCGTGCCGCAGCTGCTAAGGCGAGCTGCTGCTCCTGCTGCGTGCTGCTGCTGCTGCTGCTGCGTGCTGCTGCTGCTGCGTGCTGCTGCTGCTGCGTGCTGCTGCTGCTGCGTGCTGCTGCTGCTGCGTGCTGCTGCTGCTACTGCGTGCTGCTGCGTGTTGCTGCTGCTGCTGCGTGCTGCTGCTGCTGCTGCTGCTGCTGCTGCGTCATACTGCGTGCTGCTGCTGCTGCTGCTGCTGCTGCTGCTGCTGCTGCTGCTGCTGCTGCTGCTACTGCTGCTGCTGCTGCGTGCTGCTGCTGCTGCTGCGTGCTGCGTGCTGCTGCTGCTGCTGCATGATGCTGCTGCTGCTGCGTGCTGCTGCGTGCTGCGTGCTGCTGCTGCTGCTGCGTGCTGCTGCTGCTGCTGCTGCTGCTGCGTGCTGCTGCTGCTGCGTACTGCTGCTGCTGCTGCGTGCTGCTGCTGCTGCTGCTGCGTGCTGCTGCTGCTGCGTGCTGCTGCTGCTGCTGTTGCTGCGTGCTGCTGCTGCTGCTGCGTGCTGCTGCGTGCTGCTGCTGCATGCTGCGTGCTGCTGCTGCTGCGTGCTGCTGCTGCTGCTGCTGCTGCGTGCTGCTGCTGCTGCTGCGTGCTGCTGCTGCATGCTGCGTGCTGCTGCTGCTGCGTGCTGCTGCTGCTGCGTGCTGCGTGCTGCTGCTGCTGCTGCATGATGCTGCTCCTGCTGCGTGCTGCTGCTGCTGCTGCTGCTGCGTGCTGCGTGCTGCTGCTGCTGCTGCTGCGTCATACTGCGTGCTGCTGCTGCTGCTGCGTGCTGCTGCTGCTGCTGCTGCTGCTACGTACTGCTGCTGCTGCTGCGTGCTGCTGCAGCTGCTGCGTGCTGCTGCTGCTGCGTGCTGCTGCTGCTGCGTGCTGCTGCTGCTACTGCGTGCTGCTGCGTGCTGCTGCTGCTGCTGCTGCGTGCTGCTGCTGCTGCTGCTGCTGCTGCTGCTGCTACTGCTGCTGCTGCTGCGTGCTGCTGCTGCTGCTGCGTGCTGCGTGCTGCTGCTGCTGCTGCATGATGCTGCTGCTGCTGCGTGCTGCTGCGTGCTGCGTGCTGCTGCTGCTGCTGCGTGCTGCTGCTGCTGCTGCTGCTGCTGCGTGCTGCTGCTGCTGCGTACTGCTGCTGCTGCTGCGTGCTGCTGCTGCTGCTGCTGCGTGCTGCTGCTGCTGCGTGCTGCTGCTGCTGCTGTTGCTGCGTGCTGCTGCTGCTGCTGCATGCTGCTGCTGCTGCTGCTGCGTGCTGCTGCTGCTACTGCTGCGTGCTGCTGCTGCTGCTGCGTGCTGCTGCGTGCTGCTGCGTGCTGCTGCGTGCTGCTGCTGCTGCTGCGTGCTGCTGCTGTTGCTGCGTGCTGCTGCTGCTGCTGCGTGCTGCTGCGTGCTGCTGCGTGCTGCTGCTGCTGCGTGCTGCGTGCTGCTGCTGCTGCTGCATGATGCTGCTGCTGCTGCGTGCTGCTGCTGCTGCTGCGTACTGCTGCTGCGTTCTGCTGCTGCTGCTGCGTGCTGCTGCTGCTGCTGCGTGCCGCAGCTGCTAATGCGAGTTGCTGCTGCTGCTGCGTGCTGCTGCTGCTGCTGCTGCTGCTGCTGCGTGCTGCTGCTGCTGCTGCGTGCTGCTGCTGCTGCTGCTGCGTGCTGCTGCTGCTGCTGCGTGCTGCTGCTGCTGCTACGTGCTGCTGCTGCTGCTGCTGCGTGCTGCTGCTGCGTGCTGCGTGCTGCTGCTGCTGCGTGCTGCTGCTGCTGCTGCGTGCTGCTGCTGCTGCGTGCTGCGTGCTGCTGCTGCTGCTGCATGATGCTGCTGCTGCTGCGTGCTGCTGCTGCTGCTGCGTACTGCTGCTGCGTTCTGCTGCTGCTGCTGCGTGCTGCTGCTGCTGCTGCGTGCCGCAGCTGCTAAGGCGAGCTGCTGCTCCTGCTGCGTGCTGCTGCTGCTGCTGCTGCGTGCTGCTGCTGCTGCGTGCTGCTGCTGCTGCGTGCTGCTGCTGCTGCTGCGTGCTGCTGCTGCTGCGTGCTGCTGCTGCTGCGTGCTGCTGCTGCTGCGTGCTGCTGCTGCTGCTGCGTGCCGCAGCTGCTAATGCGAGTTGCTGCTGCTGCTGCGTGCTGCTGCTGCTGCTGCTGCTGCTGCTGCTGCTGCGTGCTGCTGCTGCTGCTGCGTGCTGCTGCTGCTGCTGCTGCGTGCTGCTGCTGCTGCTGCGTGCTGCTGCTGCTGCTACGTGCTGCTGCTGCTGCTGCTGCTGCGTGCTGCAGCGTGCTGCTGCTGCGTGCTGCTGCTGCTGCGTGCTGCTGCTGCTGCTGCGTGCTGCTGCTGCTGCGTGCTGCGTGCTGCTGCTGCTGCTGCATGATGCTGCTGCTGCTGCGTGCTGCTGCTGCTGCTGCGTACTGCTGCTGCGTTCTGCTGCTGCTGCTGCGTGCTGCTGCTGCTGCTGCATGATGCTGCTGCTGCTGCGTGCTGCTGCTGCTGCTGCGTACTGCTGCTGCGTTCTGCTGCTGCTGCTGCGTGCTGCTGCTGCTGCTGCGTGCCGCAGCTGCTAATGCGAGTTGCTGCTGCTGCTGCGTGCTGCTGCTGCTGCTGCTGCTGCTGCGTGCTGCTGCTGCTGCTGCGTGCTGCTGCTGCTGCTGCTGCGTGCTGCTGCTGCTGCTGCGTGCTGCTGCTGCTGCTACGTGCTGCTGCTGCTGCTGCTGCTGCGTGCTGCAGCGTGCTGCTGCTGCGTGCTGCGTGCTGCTGCTGCTGCGTGCTGCTGCTGCTGCTGCGTGCTGCTGCTGCTGCGTGCTGCGTGCTGCTGCTGCTGCTGCATGATGCTGCTGCTGCTGCGTGCTGCTGCTGCTGCTGCGTACTGCTGCTGCGTTCTGCTGCTGCTGCTGCGTGCTCCTGCTGCTGCTGCGTGCCGCAGCTGCTAAGGCGAGCTGCTGCTCCTGCTGCGTGCTGCTGCTGCTGCTGCTGCGTGCTGCTGCTGCTGCGTGCTGCTGCTGCTGCGTGCTGCTGCTGCTGCTGCGTGCTGCTGCTGCTGCGTGCTGCTGCTGCTGCGTGCTGCTGCTGCTGCGTGCTGCTGCTGCTGCTGCGTGCCGCAGCTGCTAATGCGAGTTGCTGCTGCTGCTGCGTGCTGCTGCTGCTGCTGCTGCTGCTGCTGCTGCTGCGTGCTGCTGCTGCTGCTGCGTGCTGCTGCTGCTGCTGCTGCGTGCTGCTGCTGCTGCTGCGTGCTGCTGCTGCTGCTACGTGCTGCTGCTGCTGCTGCTGCTGCGTGCTGCAGCGTGCTGCTGCTGCGTGCTGCGTGCTGCTGCTGCTGCGTGCTGCTGCTGCTGCTGCGTGCTGCGTGCTGCTGCTGCTGCTGCATGATGCTGCTGCTGCTGCGTGCTGCTGCTGCTGCTGCGTACTGCTGCTGCGTTCTGCTGCTGCTGCTGCGTGCTGCTGCTGCTGCTGCGTGCCGCAGCTGCTAAGGCGAGCTGCTGCTCCTGCTGCGTGCTGCTGCTGCTGCTGCTGCGTGCTGCTGCTGCTGCGTGCTGCTGCTGCTGCGTGCTGCTGCTGCTGCGTGCTGCTGCTGCTACTGCGTGCTGCTGCGTGCTGCTGCTGCTGCTGCGTGCTGCTGCTGCTGCTGCTGCTGCTGCGTCATACTGCGTGCTGCTGCTGCTGCTGCTGCTGCTGCTGCTGCTACTGCTGCTGCTGCTGCGTGCTGCTGCTGCTGCTGCGTGCTGCGTGCTGCTGCTGCTGCTGCATGATGCTGCTGCTGCTGCGTGCTGCTGCGTGCTGCGTGCTGCTGCTGCTGCTGCGTGCTGCTGCTGCTGCTGCTGCTGCTGCGTGCTGCTGCTGCTGCGTACTGCTGCTGCTGCTGCGTGCTGCTGCTGCTGCTGCTGCGTGCTGCTGCTGCTGCGTGCTGCTGCTGCTGCTGTTGCTGCGTGCTGCTGCTGCTGCTGCGTGCTGCTGCGTGCTGCTGCTGCATGCTGCGTGCTGCTGCTGCTGCCTGCTGCTGCTGCTGCTGCTGCTGCGTGCTGCTGCTGCTGCTGCGTGCTGCTGCTGCATGCTGCGTGCTGCTGCTGCTGCGTGCTGCTGCTGCTGCGTGCTGCGTGCTGCTGCTGCTGCTGCATGATGCTGCTCCTGCTGCGTGCTGCTGCTGCTGCTGCTGCTGCGTGCTGCGTGCTGCTGCTGCTGCTGCGTCATACTGCGTGCTGCTGCTGCTGCTGCGTGCTGCTGCTGCTGCTGCTGCTGCTACGTACTGCTGCTGCTGCTGCGTGCTGCTGCAGCTGCTGCGTGCTGCTGCTGCTGCGTGCTGCTGCTGCTGCGTGCTGCTGCTGCTACTGCGTGCTGCTGCGTGCTGCTGCTGCTGCTGCGTGCTGCTGCTGCTGCTGCTGCTGCGTCATACTGCGTGCTGCTGCTGCTGCTGCTGCTGCTGCTGCTGCTACTGCTGCTGCTGCTGCGTGCTGCTGCTGCTGCTGCGTGCTGCGTGCTGCTGCTGCTGCTGCATGATGCTGCTGCTGCTGCGTGCTGCTGCGTGCTGCGTGCTGCTGCTGCTGCTGCTGCGTGCTGCTGCTGCTGCGTACTGCTGCTGCTGCTGCGTGCTGCTGCTGCTGCTGCTGCGTGCGGCTGCTGCTGCGTGCTGCTGCTGCTGCTGTTGCTGCGTGCTGCTGCTGCTGCTGCGTGCTGCTGCGTGCTGCGTGCTGCTGCTGCTGCTGCGTGCTGCTGCTGCTGCTGCTGCTGCTGCGTGCTGCTGCTGCTGCGTGCTGCTGCTGCTGCTGTTGCTGCGTGCTGCTGCTGCTGCTGCGTGCTGCTGCTGCTGCTGCTGCGTGCTGCTGCTGCTACTGCTGCGTGCTGCTGCTGCTGCTGCGTGCTGCTGCGTGCTGCTGCGTGCTGCTGCGTGCTGCTGCTGCTGCTGCGTGCTGCTGCTGTTGCTGCGTGCTGCTGCTGCTGCTGCTGCTGCTGCGTGCTGCTGCGTGCTGCTGCTGCTGCGTGCTGCGTGCTGCTGCTGCATGCTGCGTGCTGCTGCTGCTGCTGCTGCGTGCTGCTGCTGCTGCGTGCTGCGTGCTGCTGCTGCTGCTGCATGATGCTGCTCCTGCTGCGTGCTGCTGCTGCTGCTGCTGCTGCGTGCTGCGTGCTGCTGCTGCTGCTGCTGCGTCATACTGCGTGCTGCTGCTGCTGCTGCGTGCTGCTGCTGCTGCTGCTACGTACTGCTGCTGCTGCTGCGTGCTGCTGCAGCTGCTGCGTGCTGCTGCTGCTGCGTGCTGCTGCTGCTGCGTGCTGCTGCTGCTACTGCGTGCTGCTGCGTGCTGCTGCTGCTGCTGCGTGCTGCTGCTGCTGCTGCTGCTGCGTCATACTGCGTGCTGCTGCTGCTGCTGCTGCTGCTGCTGCTGCTGCTACTGCTGCTGCTGCTGCGTGCTGCTGCTGCTGCTGCGTGCTGCGTGCTGCTGCTGCTGCTGCATGATGCTGCTGCTGCTGCGTGCTGCTGCGTGCTGCGTGCTGCTGCTGCTGCTGCTGCTGCGTGCTGCTGCTGCTGCTGCTGCTGCTGCGTGCTGCTGCTGCTGCGTACTGCTGCTGCTGCTGCGTGCTGCTGCTGCTGCTGCTGCGTGCTGCTGCTGCTGCGTGCTGCTGCTGCTGCTGTTGCTGCGTGCTGCTGCTGCTGCTGCGTGCTGCTGCTGCTGCGTGCTGCGTGCTGCTGCTGCTGCTGCATGATGCTGCTGCTGCTGCGTGCTGCTGCTGCTGCTGCGTACTGCTGCTGCGTTCTGCTGCTGCTGCTGCGTGCTGCTGCTGCTGCTGCTGCGTGCCGCAGCTGCTAAGGCGAGCTGCTGCTCCTGCTGCGTGCTGCTGCTGCTGCTGCTGCGTGCTGCTGCTGCTGCTGCTGCGTGCTGCGTGCTGCTGCTGCTGCTGCATGATGCTGCTGCTGCTGCGTGCTGCTGCGTGCTGCGTGCTGCTGCTGCTGCTGCGTGCTGCTGCTGCGTGCTGCTGCTGCTACTGCGTGCTGCTGCGTGCTGCTGCTGCTGCTGCGTGCTGCTGCTGCTGCTGCTGCTGCTGCGTCATACTGCGTGCTGCTGCTGCTGCTGCTGCTGCTGCTGCTGCTACTGCTGCTGCTGCTGCGTGCTGCTGCTGCTGCTGCGTGCTGCGTGCTGCTGCTGCTGCTGCATGATGCTGCTGCTGCTGCGTGCTGCTGCGTGCTGCGTGCTGCTGCTGCTGCTGCGTGCTGCTGCTGCTGCTGCTGCTGCGTGCTGCTGCTGCTGCGTACTGCTGCTGCTGCTGCGTGCTGCTGCTGCTGCTGCTGCGTGCTGCTGCTGCTGCGTGCTGCTGCTGCTGCGTGCTGCTGCTGCTGCTGTTGCTGCGTGCTGCTGCGTGCTGCTGCTGCATGCTGCGTGCTGCTGCTGCTGCGTGCTGCTGCTGCTGCTGCTGCTGCGTGCTGCTGCATCTGCTGCTGCGTGCTGCTGCTGCATGCTGCGTGCTGCTGCTGCTGCGTGCTGCTGCTGCTGCGTGCTGCGTGCTGCTGCTGCTGCTGCATGATGCTGCTCCTGCTGCGTGCTGCTGCTGCTGCTGCTGCTGCGTGCTGCGTGCTGCTGCTGCTGCTGCTGCGTCATACTGCGTGCTGCTGCTGCTGCTGCGTGCTGCTGCTGCTGCTGCTGCTGCTACGTACTGCTGCTGCTGCTGCGTGCTGCTGCGTGCTGCTGCGTGCTGCTGCTGCTGCGTGCTGCGTGCTGCTGCTGCTGCTGCATGATGCTGCTGCTGCTGCGTGCTGCTGCTGCTGCTGCGTACTGCTGCTGCGTTCTGCTGCTGCTGCTGCGTGCTGCTGCGTGCTGCGTGCTGCTGCTGCTGCTGCGTGCTGCTGCTGCTGCTGCTGCTGCGTGCTGCTGCTGCTGCGTACTGCTGCTGCTGCTGCGTGCTGCTGCTGCTGCTGCTGCGTGCTGCTGCTGCTGCGTGCTGCTGCTGCTGCGTGCTGCTGCTGCTGCTGTTGCTGCGTGCTGCTGCGTGCTGCTGCTGCATGCTGCGTGCTGCTGCTGCTGCGTGCTGCTGCTGCTGCTGCTGCTGCGTGCTGCTGCATCTGCTGCTGCGTGCTGCTGCTGCATGCTGCGTGCTGCTGCTGCTGCGTGCTGCTGCTGCTGCGTGCTGCGTGCTGCTGCTGCTGCATGATGCTGCTCCTGCTGCGTGCTGCTGCTGCTGCTGCTGCTGCGTGCTGCGTGCTGCTGCTGCTGCTGCTGCGTCATACTGCGTGCTGCTGCTGCTGCTGCGTGCTGCTGCTGCTGCTGCTGCTGCTACGTACTGCTGCTGCTGCTGCGTGCTGCTGCGTGCTGCTGCGTGCTGCTGCTGCTGCGTGCTGCGTGCTGCTGCTGCTGCTGCATGATGCTGCTGCTGCTGCGTGCTGCTGCTGCTGCTGCGTACTGCTGCTGCGTTCTGCTGCTGCTGCTGCGTGCTGCTGCTGCTGCTACGTGCCGCAGCTGCTAATGCGAGTTGCTGCTGCTGCTACGTGCTGCTGCTGCTGCTGCTGCTGCTGCTGCTGCGTGCTGCTGCTGCTGCTGCGTGCTGCTGCTGCTGCTGCTGCGTGCTGCTGCTGCTGCTGCGTGCTGCTGCTGCTGCTACGTGCTGCTGCTGCTGCTGCTGCTGCGTGCTGCAGCGTGCTGCTGCTGCGTGCTGCGTGCTGCTGCTGCTGCGTGCTGCTGCTGCTGCTGCGTGCTGCTGCTGCTGCGTGCTGCGTGCTGCTGCTGCTGCTGCATGATGCTGCTGCTGCTGCGTGCTGCTGCTGCTGCTGCGTACTGCTGCTGCGTTCTGCTGCTGCTGCTGCGTGCTGCTGCTGCTGCTGCGTGCCGCAGCTGCTAAGGCGAGCTGCTGCTCCTGCTGCGTGCTGCTGCTGCTGCTGCTGCGTGCTGCTGCTGCTGCGTGCTGCTGCTGCTGCGTGCTGCTGCTGCTGCTGCTGCGTGCTGCTGCTGCATGCTGCGTGCTGCTGCTGCTGCGTGCTGCTGCTGCTGCGTGCTGCGTGCTGCTGCTGCTGCTGCGTGCTGCTGCTGCTGCTGCTGCTGCTACGTACTGCTGCTGCTGCTGCGTGCTGCTGCAGCTGCTGCGTGCTGCTGCTGCTGCGTGCTGCTGCTGCTGCTGCTGCTGCTGCGTACTGCTGCTGCTGCTGCGTGCTGCTGCGTGCTGCTGCTGCGTTCTGCGTGCTGCTGCTGCTGCGTGCTGCGTGCTGCTCCTGCTGCTGCGTGCTGCTGCTGCTGCTGCGGCTGCTGCGTGCTGCTGCTGCTACTGCTGCGTGCTGCTGCTGCTGCTGCGTGCTGCTGCGTGCTGCTGCGTGCTGCTGCGTGCTGCTGCTGCTGCTGCTGCGTGCTGCTGCTGTTGCTGCGTGCTGCTGCTGCTGCTGCGTGCTGCTGCGTGCTGCTGCTGCTGCGTGCTGCTGCTGCTGCTGCTGCTGCGTACTGCTGCTGCGTTCTGCTGCTGCTGCTGCGTGCTGCTGCTGCTGCTGCGTGCCGCAGCTGCTGCTGCTGCGTCATACTGCGTGCTGCTGCTGCTGCTGCTGCTGCGTGCTGCTGCTGCTGCGTGCTGCTGCTGCTGCTGCGTGCTGCTGCTGCTGCTGCGTGCTGCGTGCTGCTGCTGCTGCTGCGTGCTGCTGCTGCTGCTGCTGCTGCTGCGTGCTGCTGCTGCTGCGTACTGCTGCTGCTGCTGCGTGCTGCTGCTGCTGCTGCTGCTGCTGCGTGCTGCTGCTGCTGCGTGCTGCTGCTGCTGCTGTTGCTGCGTGCTGCTGCTGCTGCTGCGTGCTGCTGCGTGCTGCTGCTGCATGCTGCGTGCTGCTGCTGCTGCGTGCTGCTGCTGCTGCTGTTGCTGCGTGCTGCTGCTGCTGCTGCGTGCTGCTGCGTGCTGCTGCTGCTGCGTGCTGCTGCTGCTGCTGCTGCTGCGTACTGCTGCTGCGTTCTGCTGCTGCTGCTGCGTGCTGCTGCTGCTGCTGCGTGCTGCTGCTGCTGCTGCTGCGTCATACTGCGTGCTGCTGCTGCTGCTGCTGCTGCGTGCTGCTGCTGCTGCGTGCTGCTGCTGCTGCTGCGTGCTGCTGCTGCTGCTGCGTGCTGCGTGCTGCTGCTGCTGCTGCGTGCTGCTGCTGCTGCTGCTGCTGCTGCGTGCTGCTGCTGCTGCGTACTGCTGCTGCTGCTGCGTGCTGCTGCTGCTGCTGCTGCTGCTGCGTGCTGCTGCTGCTGCGTGCTGCTGCTGCTGCTGTTGCTGCGTGCTGCTGCTGCTGCTGCGTGCTGCTGCGTGCTGCTGCTGCATGCTGCGTGCTGCTGCTGCTGCGTGCTGCTGCTGCTGCTGTTGCTGCGTGCTGCTGCTGCTGCTGCGTGCTGCTGCGTGCTGCTGCTGCATGCTGCGTGCTGCTGCTGCTGCGTGCTGCTGCTGCTGCTGCTGCGTGCTGCTGCTGCTGCTGCTGCGTGCTGCTGCTGCTGCTGCGTGCTGCTGCTGCTGCTGCTGCTGCTGCGTGCTGCTGCTGCTGCTGCTGCGTGCTGCTGCTGCTGCAGCGTACTGCTGCTGCGTTCTGCTGCTGCTGCTGCGTGCTGCTGCTGCTGCTGCGTGCCGCAGCTGCTAATGCAAGCTGCTGCTGCGTGCTGCGTGCTGCTGCTGCGTGCTGCTGCTGCTGCGTGCTGCGTGCTGCTGCTGCTGCTGCATGATGCTGCTCCTGCTGCGTGCTGCTGCTGCTGCTGCTGCTGCTGCTGCTGCGTGCTGCGTGCTGCTGCTGCTGCTGCATGATGCTGCTCCTGCTGCGTGCTGCTGCTGCTGCTGCTGCTGCTGCTGCTGCGTGCTGCGTGCTGCTGCTGCTGCTGCGTGCTGCTGTTGCTGCTGCGTCATACTGCGTGCTGCTGCTGCTGCTGCGTGCTGCTGCTGCTGCTGCGTACTGCTGCTGCGTTCTGCTGCTGCTGCTGCGTGCTGCTGCTGCTGCTGCGTGCCGCAGCTGCTAATGCGAGTTGCTGCTGCTGCTGAGTGCTGCTGCTGCTGCTGCTGCTGCGTGCTGCTGCTGCTGCTGCGTGCTGCTGCTGCTGCTGCTGCGTGCTGCTGCTGCTGCTGCTGCTGCTGCGTGCTGCTGCTGCTACTGCTGCGTGCTGCTGCTGCTGCTGCGTGCTGCTGCGTGCTGCTGCGTGCTGCTGCGTGCTGCTGCTGCTGCTGCGTGCTGCTGCTGTTGCTGCGTGATGCTGCTGCTGCTGCGTGCTGCTGCGTGCTGCTGCTGCTGCGTGCTGCTGCGTGCTGCTGCTGCTGCGTGCTGCGTGCTGCTGCTGCTGCTGCATGATGCTGCTGCTGCTGCGTGCTGCTGCTGCTGCTGCGTACTGCTGCTGCGTTCTGCTGCTGCTGCTGCGTGCTGCTGCTGCTGCTGCGTGCCGCAGCTGCTAATGCGAGTTGCTGCTGCTGCTGCGTGCTGCTGCTGCTGCTGCTGCGTGCTGCTGCTGCTGCTACGTGCTGCTGCTGCTGCTGCTGCTGCTGCGTGCTGCAGCGTGCTGCTGCTGCGTGCTGCGTGCTGCTGCTGCTGCGTGCTGCTGCTGCTGCTGCTGCTGCTGCTGCTGCTGCTGCTGCGTGCTGCTGCTGCTGCGTGCTGCGTGCTGCTGCTGCTGCTGCATGATGCTGCTGCTGCTGCGTGCTGCTGCTGCTGCTGCGTACTGCTGCTGCGTTCTGCTGCTGCTGCTGCGTGCTGCTGCTGCTGCTGCGTGCCGCAGCTGCTAAGGCGAGCTGCTGCTCCTGCTGCGTGCTGCTGCTGCTGCGTGCTGCTGCTGCGTGCTGCAGCGTGCTGCTGCTGCGTGCTGCGTGCTGCTGCTGCTGCGTGCTGCTGCTGCTGCTGCTGCTGCTGCTGCTGCTGCTGCTGCTGCTGCTGCTGCGTGCTGCTGCTGCTGCGTGCTGCGTGCTGCTGCTGCTGCTGCATGATGCTGCTGCTGCTGCGTGCTGCTGCTGCTGCTGCGTACTGCTGCTGCGTTCTGCTGCTGCTGCTGCGTGCTGCTGCTGCTGCTGCGTGCCGCAGCTGCTAAGGCGCGCTGCTGCTCCTGCTGCGTGCTGCTGCTGCTGCTGCTGCTGCTGCGTGCTGCTGCTGCTGCGTGCTGCGTGCAGCTGCTGCTGCTGCATGATGCTGCTCCTGCTGCGTGCTGCTGCTGCTGCTGCTGCTGCTGCTGCGTGCTGCGTGCTGCTGCTGCTGCTGCTGCGTCATACTGCGTGCTGCTGCTGCTGCTGCGTGCTGCTGCTGCTGCTGCTGCTGCTACGTACTGCTGCTGCTGCTGCGTGCTGCTGCAGCTGTTGCGTGCTGCTGCTGCTGCTGCGTGCTGCTGCTGCTGCTGCTGCTGCGTACTGCTGCTGCTGCTGCGTGCTGCTGCGTGCTGCTGCTGCGTGCTGCGTGCTGCTGCTGCTGCGTGCTGATGCTGCTGCTGCTGCTGCTGCTGCTACTGCTGCTGCTGCTGCTGCTGCTGCTGCTGCTGCTGCTGCGTTCTGCTGCTGCTGCGTGCTGCTGCTGCTGCTGCATGATGCTGCTGCTGCTGCGTGCTGCTGCTGCTGCTGCGTACTGCTGCTGCGTTCTGCTGCTGCTGCTGCGTGCTGCTGCTGCTGCTGCGTGCCGCAGCTACTAATGCGAGCTGCTGCTCCTGCTGCGTGCTGCTGCTGCTGCTGCTGCGTGCTGCTGCGTGCTGCTGCGTGCTGCTGCGTGCTGCTGCTGCTGCGTGCTGCGTGCTGCTGCTGCTTCTGCATGATGCTGCTGCTGCTGCGTGCTGCTGCTGCTGCTGCGTACTGCTGCTGCGTTCTGCTGCTGCTGCTGCGTGCTGCTGCTGCTGCTGCGTGCCGCAGCTGCTAATGCGAGCTGCTGCTCCTGCTGCGTGCTGCTGCTGCTGCTGCTGCGTGCTGCTGCTGCTGCTGCGTGCTGCGTGCTGCTGCTGCTGCTGCGTGCTGCTGCTGCTGCGTGCTGCTGCTGCTGCTGCTGCTGCTGCGTGCAGCTGCTGCTGCTGCGTGCCGCAGCTGCTAAGGCGAGCTGCTGCTCCTGCTGCGTGCTGCTGCTGCTGCGTGCTGCTGCTGCTGCTGCTGCTGCTGCTGCTGCTGCTGCTGCTGCTGCTGTTGCTGCGTGCTGCTGCTGCTGCTGCGTGCTGCTGCGTGCTGCTGCTGCTGCGTGCTGCTGCGTGCTGCAGCTGCTGCGTGCTGCGTGCTACTGCGTGCTGCTGCGTGCTGCTGCTGCTGCTGCGTGCTGCTGCTGCTGCTGCTGCTGCTGCTGCTGCTGCGTCATACTGCGTGCTGCTGCTGCTGCTGCGTGCTGCTGCTGCTGCGTGCTGCTGCTGCTGCTGCGTGCTGCTGCTGCTGCTGCGTGCTGCGTGCTGCTGCTGCTGCTGCATGATGCTGCTGCTGCTGCGTGCTGCTGCGTGCTGCGTGCTGCTGCTGCTGCTGCGTGCTGCTGCTGCTGCTGCTGCTGCTGCGTGCTGCTGCTGCTGCGTACTGCTGCTGCTGCTGCGTGCTGCTGCTGCTGCTGCTGCTGCTGCTGCTGCTGCGTGCTGCTGCTGCTGCGTGCTGCTGCTGCTGCTGTTGCTGCGTGCTGCTGCTGCTGCTGCGTGCTGCTGCGTGCTGCTGCTGCATGCTGCGTGCTGCTGCTGCTGCGTGCTGCTGCTGCTGCTGCTGCTGCGTGCTGCTGCTGCTGCTGCGTGCTGCTGCTGCTGCTGCGTGCTGCTGCTGCTGCGTGCTGCTGCTGCTGCTGTTACTGCTGCGTGCTGCTGCTGCTGCTGCGTACTGCTGCTGCTGCTGCGTGCTGCTGCTGCTGCTGCTGCTGCTGCTGCGTGCTGCTACTGCTGCTGCGTGCTGCTGCTGCTGCTGCGTGCTGCTGCTGCTGCTGCGTCATACTGCGTGCTGCTGCTGCTGCTGCGTGCTGCTGCTGCTGCGTGCTTCTGCTGCTGCTGCGTGCTGCTGCTGCTGCTGCGTGCTGCGTGCTGCTGCTGCTGCTGCATGATGCTGCTGCTGCTGCGTGCTGCTGCGTGCTGCGTGCTGCTGCTGCTGCTGCGTGCTGCTGCTGCTGCGTACTGCTGCTGCTGCTGCGTGCTGCAGCTGCTGCTGCTGCTGCTGCTGCTGCTGCTGCTGCTGCGTGCTGCTGCTGCTGCGTGCTGCTGCTGCTGCTGTTGCTGCGTGCTGCTGCTGCTGCTGCGTGCTGCTGCGTGCTGCTGCTGCATGCTGCGTGCTGCTGCTGCTGCGTTCTGCTGCTGCTGCGTGCTGCTGCGTGCTGCTGCGTGCTGCTGCTGCTGCTGCGTGCTGCTGCTGTTGCTGCGTGCTGCTGCTGCTGCTGCGTGCTGCTGCGTGCTGCTGCGTGCTGCTGCTGCTGCGTGCTGCGTGCTGCTGCTGCTGCTGCATGATGCTGCTGCTGCTGCGTGCTGCTGCTGCTGCTGCGTACTGCTGCTGCGTTCTGCTGCTGCTGCTGCGTGCTGCTGCTGCTGCGTGCCGCAGCTGCTAATGCGAGTTGCTGCTGCTGCTGCGTGCTGCTGCTGCTGCTGCTGCTGCTGCGTGCTGCTGCTGCTGCTGCGTGCTGCTGCTGCTGCTGCTGCGTGCTGCTGCTGCTGCTGCGTGCTGCTGCTGCTGCTACGTGCTGCTGCTGCTGCGTGCTGCAGCGTGCTGCTGCTGCGTGCTGCGTGCTGCTGCTGCTGCGTGCTGCTGCTGCTGCTGCGTGCTGCGTGCTGCTGCTGCTGCTGCGTGCTGCTGCTGCTGCGTGCTGCTGCTGCTGCTGCTGCTGCTGCGTGCAGCTGCTGCTGCTGCGTGCCGCAGCTGCTAAGGCGAGCTGCTGCTCCTGCTGCGTGCTGCTGCTGCTGCGTGCTGCTGCTGCTGCTGCTGCTGCTGCTGCTGCTGCTGCTGTTGCTGCGTGCTGCTGCTGCTGCGTGCTGCTGCGTGCTGCAGCTGCTGCGTGCTGCGTGCTACTGCGTGCTGCTGCGTGCTGCTGCTGCTGCTGCGTGCTGCTGCTGCTGCTGCTGCTGCTGCTGCGTCATACTGCGTGCTGCTGCTGCTGCTGCCTGCTGCTGCTGCTGCGTGCTGCTGCTGCTGCTGCGTGCTGCTGCTGCTGCTGCGTGCTGCGTGCTGCTGCTGCTGCTGCATGATGCTGCTGCTGCTGCGTGCTGCTGCGTGCTGCGTGCTGCTGCTGCTGCTGCGTGCTGCTGCTGCTGCTGCTGCTGCTGCGTGCTGCTGCTGCTGCGTACTGCTGCTGCTGCTGCGTGCTGCTGCTGCTGCTGCTGCTGCTGCTGCTGCGTGCTGCTGCTGCTGCGTGCTGCTGCTGCTGCTGTTGCTGCGTGCTGCCGCTGCTGCTGCGTGCTGCTGCGTGCTGCTGCTGCATGCTGCGTGCTGCTGCTGCTGCGTGCTGCTGCTGCTGCTGCTACTGCGTGCTGCTGCTGCTGCTGCGTGCTGCTGCTGCTGCGTGCTGCTGCTGCTGCTGCTGTTACTGCTGCGTGCTGCTGCTGCTGCTGCGTGCTGCTGCTGCTGCTGCGTGCTGCTGCTGCTGCTGCTGCGTGCTGCTGCTGCTGCTGCGTGCTGCTGCTGCTGCTGCGTGCTGCTGCTGCTGCTGCGTCATACTGCGTGCTGCTGCTGCTGCTGCGTGCTGCTGCTGCTGCGTGCTTCTGCTGCTGCTGCGTGCTGCTGCTGCTGCTGCGTGCTGCGTGCTGCGTGCTGCTGCTGCTGCTGCATGATGCTGCTGCTGCTGCGTGCTGCTGCGTGCTGCGTGCTGCTGCTGCTGCTGCGTGCTGCTGCTGCTGCGTACTGCTGCTGCTGCTGCGTGCTGCTGCTGCTGCTGCTGCTGCTGCTGCTGCTGCGTGCTGCTGCTGCTGCGTGCTGCTGCTGCTGCTGTTGCTGCGTGCTGCTGCTGCTGCTGCGTGCTGCTGCGTGCTGCTGCTGCATGCTGCGTGCTGCTGCTGCTGCGTTCTGCTGCTGCTGCTGCTGCTGCGTGCTGCTGCTGCTGCTGCGTGCTGCTGCTGCTGCTGCTGCGTGCTGCGTGCTGCTGCTGCTGCTGCGTGCTGCTGCTGCTGCGTGCTGCTGCTGCTGCAGCTGTTACTGCTGCGTGCTGCTGCTGCTGCTGCGTGCTGCTGCTGCTGCTGCGTGCTGCTGCTGCTGCTGCTGCTGCTGCGTGCTGCTGCTGCTGCTGCGTGCCGCAGCTGCTAATGCAAGCTGCTGCTGCGTGCTGCGTGCTGCTGCTGCTGCGTGCTGCTGCTGCTGCGTGCTGCGTGCTGCTGCTGCTGCTGCATGATGCTGCTCCTGCTGCGTGCTGCTGCTGCTGCTGCTGCTGCTGCTGCTGCTGCTACTGCTGCTGCTGCTGCGTGCTGCTGCTGCTGCTGCGTGCTGCGTGCTGCTGCTGCTGCTGCATGATGCTGCTGCTGCTGCGTGCTGCTGCGTGCTGCGTGCTGCTGCTGCTGCTGCGTGCTGCTGCTGCTGCTGCTGCGTGCTGCTGCTGCTGCGTACTGCTGCTGCTGCTGCGTGCTGCTGCTGCTGCTGCTGCGTGCTGCTGCTGCTGCGTGCTGCTGCTGCTGCTGTTGCTGCGTGCTGCTGCTGCTGCTGCGTGCTGCTGCGTGCTGCTGCTGCATGCTGCGTGCTGCTGCTGCTGCGTGCTGCTGCTGCTGCTGCTGCTGCGTGCTGCTGCTGCTGCTGCGTGCTGCTGCTGCATGCTGCGTGCTGCTGCTGCTGCGTGCTGCTGCTGCTGCGTGCTGCGTGCTGCTGCTGCTGCTGCATGATGCTGCTCCTGCTGCGTGCTGCTGCTGCTGCTGCGTGCTGCGTGCTGCTGCTGCTGCTGCTGCGTCATACTGCGTGCTGCTGCTGCTGCTGCGTGCTGCTGCTGCTGCTGCTGCTGCTACGTACTGCTGCTGCTGCTGCGTGCTGCTGCAGCTGCTGCGTGCTGCTGCTGCTGCGTGCTGCTGCTGCTGCGTGCTGCTGCTGCTACTGCGTGCTGCTGCGTGCTGCTGCTGCTGCTGCTGCGTGCTGCTGCTGCTGCTGCTGCTGCTGCTGCTGCGTCATACTGCGTGCTGCTGCTGCTGCTGCTGCTGCTGCTACTGCTGCTGCTGCTGCGTGCTGCTGCTGCTGCTGCGTGCTGCGTGCTGCTGCTGCTGCTGCATGATGCTGCTGCTGCTGCGTGCTGCTGCGTGCTGCGTGCTGCTGCTGCTGCTGCGTGCTGCTGCTGCTGCTGCTGCTGCTGCGTGCTGCTGCTGCTGCGTACTGCTGCTGCTGCTGCGTGCTGCTGCTGCTGCTGCTGCGTGCTGCTGCTGCTGCGTGCTGCTGCTGCTGCTGTTGCTGCGTGCTGCTGCTGCTGCTGCATGCTGCTGCTGCTGCTGCTGCGTGCTGCTGCTGCTACTGCTGCGTGCTGCTGCTGCTGCTGCGTGCTGCTGCGTGCTGCTGCGTGCTGCTGCGTGCTGCTGCTGCTGCTGCGTGCTGCTGCTGTTGCTGCGTGCAGCTGCTGCTGCTGCGTGCTGCTGCGTGCTGCTGCGTGCTGCTGCTGCTGCGTGCTGCGTGCTGCTGCTGCTGCTGCATGATGCTGCTGCTGCTGCGTGCTGCTGCTGCTGCTGCGTACTGCTGCTGCGTTCTGCTGCTGCTGCTGCGTGCTGCTGCTGCTGCTGCGTGCCGCAGCTGCTAATGCGAGTTGCTGCTGCTGCTGCGTGCTGCTGCTGCTGCTGCTGCTGCTGCGTGCTGCTGCTGCTGCTGCGTGCTGCTGCTGCTGCTGCTGCGTGCTGCTGCTGCTGCTGCGTGCTGCTGCTGCTGCTACGTGCTGCTGCTGCTGCTGCTGCGTGCTGCAGCGTGCTGCTGCTGCGTGCTGCGTGCTGCTGCTGCTGCGTGCTGCTGCTGCTGCTGCGTGCTGCTGCTGCTGCGTGCTGCGTGCTGCTGCTGCTGCTGCATGATGCTGCTGCTGCGTGCTGCTGCTGCTGCTGCGTACTGCTGCTGCGTTCTGCTGCTGCTGCTGCGTGCTGCTGCTGCTGCTGCGTGCCGCAGCTGCTAAGGCGAGCTGCTGCTCCTGCTGCGTGCTGCTGCTGCTGCTGCTGCGTGCTGCTGCTGCTGCGTGCTGCTGCTGCTGCGTGCTGCTGCTGCTGCTGCGTGCTGCTGCTGCTGCGTGCTGCTGCTGCTGCGTGCTGCTGCTGCTGCTGCGTGCCGCAGCTGCTAATGCGAGTTGCTGCTGCTGCTGCGTGCTGCTGCTGCTGCTGCTGCTGCTGCTGCTGCTGCGTGCTGCTGCTGCTGCTGCGTGCTGCTGCTGCTGCTGCTGCGTGCTGCTGCTGCTGCTGCGTGCTGCTGCTGCTGCTACGTGCTGCTGCTGCTGCTGCTGCTGCGTGCTGCAGCGTGCTGCTGCTGCGTGCTGCGTGCTGCTGCTGCTGCGTGCTGCTGCTGCTGCTGCGTGCTGCTGCTGCTGCGTGCTGCGTGCTGCTGCTGCTGCTGCATGATGCTGCTGCTGCTGCGTGCTGCTGCTGCTGCTGCGTACTGCTGCTGCGTTCTGCTGCTGCTGCTGCGTGCTGCTGCTGCTGCTGCATGATGCTGCTGCTGCTGCGTGCTGCTGCTGCTGCTGCGTACTGCTGCTGCGTTCTGCTGCTGCTGCTGCGTGCTGCTGCTGCTGCTGCGTGCCGCAGCTGCTAATGCGAGTTGCTGCTGCTGCTGCGTGCTGCTGCTGCTGCTGCTGCTGCTGCGTGCTGCTGCTGCTGCTGCGTGCTGCTGCTGCTGCTGCTGCGTGCTGCTGCTGCTGCTGCGTGCTGCTGCTGCTGCTACGTGCTGCTGCTGCTGCTGCTGCTGCGTGCTGCAGCGTGCTGCTGCTGCGTGCTGCGTGCTGCTGCTGCTGCGTGCTGCTGCTGCTGCTGCGTGCTGCTGCTG
The DNA here is from genome assembly GCA_933228785.1 of Lasioglossum pauxillum. Classification (NCBI taxonomy): domain Eukaryota; kingdom Metazoa; phylum Arthropoda; class Insecta; order Hymenoptera; family Halictidae; genus Lasioglossum; species Lasioglossum pauxillum. The sequence continues at coordinate 21,220,455 of OW121707.1, forward strand.
CTGCGTGCTGCGTGCTGCTGCTGCTGCTGCATGATGCTGCTGCTGCTGCGTGCTGCTGCTGCTGCTGCGTACTGCTGCTGCGTTCTGCTGCTGCTGCTGCGTGCTCCTGCTGCTGCTGCGTGCCGCAGCTGCTAAGGCGAGCTGCTGCTCCTGCTGCGTGCTGCTGCTGCTGCTGCTGCGTGCTGCTGCTGCTGCGTGCTGCTGCTGCTGCGTGCTGCTGCTGCTGCTGCGTGCTGCTGCTGCTGCGTGCTGCTGCTGCTGCGTGCTGCTGCTGCTGCGTGCTGCTGCTGCTGCTGCGTGCCGCAGCTGCTAATGCGAGTTGCTGCTGCTGCTGCGTGCTGCTGCTGCTGCTGCTGCTGCTGCTGCTGCTGCTGCTGCGTGCTGCTGCTGCTGCTGCGTGCTGCTGCTGCTGCTGCTGCGTGCTGCTGCTGCTGCTGCGTGCTGCTGCTGCTGCTACGTGCTGCTGCTGCTGCTGCTGCTGCGTGCTGCAGCGTGCTGCTGCTGCGTGCTGCGTGCTGCTGCTGCTGCGTGCTGCTGCTGCTGCTGCGTGCTGCGTGCTGCTGCTGCTGCTGCATGATGCTGCTGCTGCTGCGTGCTGCTGCTGCTGCTGCGTACTGCTGCTGCGTTCTGCTGCTGCTGCTGCGTGCTGCTGCTGCTGCTGCGTGCCGCAGCTGCTAAGGCGAGCTGCTGCTCCTGCTGCGTGCTGCTGCTGCTGCTGCTGCGTGCTGCTGCTGCTGCGTGCTGCTGCTGCTGCGTGCTGCTGCTGCTGCGTGCTGCTGCTGCTGCGTGCTGCTGCTGCTACTGCGTGCTGCTGCGTGCTGCTGCTGCTGCTGCGTGCTGCTGCTGCTGCTGCTGCGTCATACTGCGTGCTGCTGCTGCTGCTGCTGCTGCTGCTGCTGCTACTGCTGCTGCTGCTGCGTGCTGCTGCTGCTGCTGCGTGCTGCGTGCTGCTGCTGCTGCTGCATGATGCTGCTGCTGCTGCGTGCTGCTGCGTGCTGCGTGCTGCTGCTGCTGCTGCGTGCTGCTGCTGCTGCTGCTGCTGCTGCGTGCTGCTGCTGCTGCGTACTGCTGCTGCTGCTGCTGCGTGCTGCGTGCTGCTGCTGCTGCGTGCTGCTGCTGCTGCTGCGTGCTGCGTGCTGCTGCTGCTGCTGCGTGCTGCTGCTGCTGCGTGCTGCTGCTGCTGCTGCTGCTGCTGCGTGCAGCTGCTGCTGCTGCGTGCCGCAGCTGCTAAGGCGAGCTGCTGCTCCTGCTGCGTGCTGCTGCTGCTGCGTGCTGCTGCTGCTGCTGCTGCTGCTGCTGCTGCTGCTGTTGCTGCGTGCTGCTGCTGCTGCTGCGTGCTGCTGCGTGCTGCTGCTGCTGCGTGCTGCTGCGTGCTGCAGCTGCTGCGTGCTGCGTGCTACTGCGTGCTGCTGCGTGCTGCTGCTGCTGCTGCGTGCTGCTGCTGCTGCTGCTGCTGCTGCTGCGTCATACTGCGTGCTGCTGCTGCTGCTGCGTGCTGCTGCTGCTGCGTGCTGCTGCTGCTGCTGCGTGCTGCTGCTGCTGCTGCGTGCTGCGTGCTGCTGCTGCTGCTGCATGATGCTGCTGCTGCTGCGTGCTGCTGCGTGCTGCGTGCTGCTGCTGCTGCTGCGTGCTGCTGCTGCTGCTGCTGCTGCTGCGTGCTGCTGCTGCTGCGTACTGCTGCTGCTGCTGCGTGCTGCTGCTGCTGCTGCTGCTGCTGCTGCTGCTGCTGCGTGCTGCTGCTGCTGCGTGCTGCTGCTGCTGCTGTTGCTGCGTGCTGCCGCTGCTGCTGCGTGCTGCTGCGTGCTGCTGCTGCATGCTGCGTGCTGCTGCTGCTGCGTGCTGCTGCTGCTGCTGCTGCTGCGTGCTGCTGCTGCTGCTGCGTGCTGCTGCTGCTGCGTGCTGCTGCTGCTGCTGCTGTTACTGCTGCGTGCTGCTGCTGCTGCTGCGTGCTGCTGCTGCTGCTGCGTGCTGCTGCTGCTGCTGCTGCTGCTGCGTGCTGCTGCTGCTGCTGCGTGCTGCTGCTGCTGCTGCGTGCTGCTGCTGCTGCTGCGTCATACTGCGTGCTGCTGCTGCTGCTGCGTGCTTCTGCTGCTGCTGCGTGCTGCTGCTGCTGCTGCGTGCTGCGTGCTGCGTGCTGCTGCTGCTGCTGCATGATGCTGCTGCTGCTGCGTGCTGCTGCGTGCTGCGTGCTGCTGCTGCTGCTGCGTGCTGCTGCTGCTGCGTACTGCTGCTGCTGCTGCGTGCTGCTGCTGCTGCTGCTGCTGCTGCTGCTGCTGCTGCTGCGTGCTGCTGCTGCTGCGTGCTGCTGCTGCTGCTGTTGCTGCGTGCTGCTGCTGCTGCTGCGTGCTGCTGCGTGCTGCTGCTGCATGCTGCGTGCTGCTGCTGCTGCGTTCTGCTGCTGCTGCTGCTGCTGCGTGCTGCTGCTGCTGCTGCGTGCTGCTGCTGCTGCTGCTGCGTGCTGCGTGCTGCTGCTGCTGCTGCGTGCTGCTGCTGCTGCGTGCTGCTGCTGCTGCAGCTGTTACTGCTGCGTGCTGCTGCTGCTGCTGCGTGCTGCTGCTGCTGCTGCGTGCTGCTGCTGCTGCGTGCTGCTGCTGCTGCGTGCTGCGTGCTGCTGCTGCTGCTGCATGATGCTGCTCCTGCTGCGTGCTGCTGCTGCTGCTGCTGCTGCTGCTGCTGCTGCGTGCTGCGTGCTGCTGCTGCTGCTGCGTGCTGCTGTTGCTGCTGCGTCATACTGCGTGCTGCTGCTGCTGCTGCTGCTGCTACGTGCTGCTGCTGCTGCTGCGTGCTGCTGCAGCTGCTGCGTGCTGCTGCTGCTGCTGCGTGCTGCTGCTGCTGCGTGCTGCGTGCTGCTGCTGCTGCTGCATGATGCTGCTCCTGCTGCGTGCTGCTGCTGCTGCTGCTGCGTGCTGCGTGCTGCTCCTGCTGCTGCGTGCTGCTGCTGCTGCTGCTGCTGCTGCGTGCTGCTGCTGCTACTGCTGCGTGCTGCTGCTGCTGCTGCGTGCTGCTGCGTGCTGCTGCGTGCTGCTGCGTGCTGCTGCTGCTGCTGCGTGCTGCTGCTGCTGCTGCGTGCTGCTGCTGTTGCTGCGTGCTGCTGCTGCTGCTGCGTGCTGCTGCGTGCTGCTGCGTGCTGCTGCTGCTGCGTGCTGCGTGCTGCTGCTGCTGCTGCATGATGCTGCTGCTGCTGCGTGCTGCTGCTGCTGCTGCGTACTGCTGCTGCGTTCTGCTGCTGCTGCTGCGTGCTGCTGCTGCTGCTGCGTGCCGCAGCTGCTAATGCGAGTTGCTGCTGCTGCTGCGTGCTGCTGCTGCTGCTGCTGCTGCTGCGTGCTGCTGCTGCTGCTGCGTGCTGCTGCTGCTGCTGCTGCGTGCTGCTGCTGCTGCTGCGTGCTGCTGCTGCTGCTACGTGCTGCTGCTGCTGCTGCTGCTGCGTGCTGCAGCGTGCTGCTGCTGCGTGCTGCGTGCTGCTGCTGCTGCGTGCTGCTGCTGCTGCTGCGTGCTGCTGCTGCTGCGTGCTGCGTGCTGCTGCTGCTGCTGCATGATGCTGCTGCTGCTGCGTGCTGCTGCTGCTGCTGCGTACTGCTGCTGCGTTCTGCTGCTGCTGCTGCGTGCTGCTGCTGCTGCTGCGTGCCGCAGCTGCTAAGGCGAGCTGCTGCTCCTGCTGCGTGCTGCTGCTGCTGCTGCTGCGTGCTGCTGCTGCTGCGTGCTGCTGCTGCTGCGTGCTGCTGCTGCTGCGTGCTGCTGCTGCTGCGTGCTGCTGCTGCTACTGCGTGCTGCTGCGTGTTGCTGCTGCTGCTGCGTGCTGCTGCTGCTGCTGCTGCTGCTGCTGCGTCATACTGCGTGCTGCTGCTGCTGCTGCTGCTGCTGCTGCTGCTGCTGCTGCTGCTGCTACTGCTGCTGCTGCTGCGTGCTGCTGCTGCTGCTGCGTGCTGCGTGCTGCTGCTGCTGCTGCATGATGCTGCTGCTGCTGCGTGCTGCTGCGTGCTGCGTGCTGCTGCTGCTGCTGCGTGCTGCTGCTGCTGCTGCTGCTGCTGCGTGCTGCTGCTGCTGCGTACTGCTGCTGCTGCTGCGTGCTGCTGCTGCTGCTGCTGCGTGCTGCTGCTGCTGCGTGCTGCTGCTGCTGCTGTTGCTGCGTGCTGCTGCTGCTGCTGCGTGCTGCTGCGTGCTGCTGCTGCATGCTGCGTGCTGCTGCTGCTGCGTGCTGCTGCTGCTGCTGCTGCTGCGTGCTGCTGCTGCTGCTGCGTGCTGCTGCTGCATGCTGCGTGCTGCTGCTGCTGCGTGCTGCTGCTGCTGCGTGCTGCGTGCTGCTGCTGCTGCTGCATGATGCTGCTCCTGCTGCGTGCTGCTGCTGCTGCTGCTGCTGCGTGCTGCGTGCTGCTGCTGCTGCTGCTGCGTCATACTGCGTGCTGCTGCTGCTGCTGCGTGCTGCTGCTGCTGCTGCTGCTGCTACGTACTGCTGCTGCTGCTGCGTGCTGCTGCAGCTGCTGCGTGCTGCTGCTGCTGCGTGCTGCTGCTGCTGCGTGCTGCTGCTGCTACTGCGTGCTGCTGCGTGCTGCTGCTGCTGCTGCTGCGTGCTGCTGCTGCTGCTGCTGCTGCTGCTGCTACTGCTGCTGCTGCTGCGTGCTGCTGCTGCTGCTGCGTGCTGCGTGCTGCTGCTGCTGCTGCATGATGCTGCTGCTGCTGCGTGCTGCTGCGTGCTGCGTGCTGCTGCTGCTGCTGCGTGCTGCTGCTGCTGCTGCTGCTGCTGCGTGCTGCTGCTGCTGCGTACTGCTGCTGCTGCTGCGTGCTGCTGCTGCTGCTGCTGCGTGCTGCTGCTGCTGCGTGCTGCTGCTGCTGCTGTTGCTGCGTGCTGCTGCTGCTGCTGCATGCTGCTGCTGCTGCTGCTGCGTGCTGCTGCTGCTACTGCTGCGTGCTGCTGCTGCTGCTGCGTGCTGCTGCGTGCTGCTGCGTGCTGCTGCGTGCTGCTGCTGCTGCTGCGTGCTGCTGCTGTTGCTGCGTGCTGCTGCTGCTGCTGCGTGCTGCTGCGTGCTGCTGCGTGCTGCTGCTGCTGCGTGCTGCGTGCTGCTGCTGCTGCTGCATGATGCTGCTGCTGCTGCGTGCTGCTGCTGCTGCTGCGTACTGCTGCTGCGTTCTGCTGCTGCTGCTGCGTGCTGCTGCTGCTGCTGCGTGCCGCAGCTGCTAATGCGAGTTGCTGCTGCTGCTGCGTGCTGCTGCTGCTGCTGCTGCTGCTGCTGCGTGCTGCTGCTGCTGCTGCGTGCTGCTGCTGCTGCTGCTGCGTGCTGCTGCTGCTGCTGCGTGCTGCTGCTGCTGCTACGTGCTGCTGCTGCTGCTGCTGCGTGCTGCTGCTGCGTGCTGCGTGCTGCTGCTGCTGCGTGCTGCTGCTGCTGCTGCGTGCTGCTGCTGCTGCGTGCTGCGTGCTGCTGCTGCTGCTGCATGATGCTGCTGCTGCTGCGTGCTGCTGCTGCTGCTGCGTACTGCTGCTGCGTTCTGCTGCTGCTGCTGCGTGCTGCTGCTGCTGCTGCGTGCCGCAGCTGCTAAGGCGAGCTGCTGCTCCTGCTGCGTGCTGCTGCTGCTGCTGCTGCGTGCTGCTGCTGCTGCGTGCTGCTGCTGCTGCGTGCTGCTGCTGCTGCTGCGTGCTGCTGCTGCTGCGTGCTGCTGCTGCTGCGTGCTGCTGCTGCTGCGTGCTGCTGCTGCTGCTGCGTGCCGCAGCTGCTAATGCGAGTTGCTGCTGCTGCTGCGTGCTGCTGCTGCTGCTGCTGCTGCTGCTGCTGCTGCGTGCTGCTGCTGCTGCTGCGTGCTGCTGCTGCTGCTGCTGCGTGCTGCTGCTGCTGCTGCGTGCTGCTGCTGCTGCTACGTGCTGCTGCTGCTGCTGCTGCTGCGTGCTGCAGCGTGCTGCTGCTGCGTGCTGCGTGCTGCTGCTGCTGCGTGCTGCTGCTGCTGCTGCGTGCTGCTGCTGCTGCGTGCTGCGTGCTGCTGCTGCTGCTGCATGATGCTGCTGCTGCTGCGTGCTGCTGCTGCTGCTGCGTACTGCTGCTGCGTTCTGCTGCTGCTGCTGCGTGCTGCTGCTGCTGCTGCATGATGCTGCTGCTGCTGCGTGCTGCTGCTGCTGCTGCGTACTGCTGCTGCGTTCTGCTGCTGCTGCTGCGTGCTGCTGCTGCTGCTGCGTGCCGCAGCTGCTAATGCGAGTTGCTGCTGCTGCTGCGTGCTGCTGCTGCTGCTGCTGCTGCTGCGTGCTGCTGCTGCTGCTGCGTGCTGCTGCTGCTGCTGCTGCGTGCTGCTGCTGCTGCTGCGTGCTGCTGCTGCTGCTACGTGCTGCTGCTGCTGCTGCTGCTGCGTGCTGCAGCGTGCTGCTGCTGCGTGCTGCGTGCTGCTGCTGCTGCGTGCTGCTGCTGCTGCTGCGTGCTGCTGCTGCTGCGTGCTGCGTGCTGCTGCTGCTGCTGCATGATGCTGCTGCTGCTGCGTGCTGCTGCTGCTGCTGCGTACTGCTGCTGCGTTCTGCTGCTGCTGCTGCGTGCTCCTGCTGCTGCTGCGTGCCGCAGCTGCTAAGGCGAGCTGCTGCTCCTGCTGCGTGCTGCTGCTGCTGCTGCTGCGTGCTGCTGCTGCTGCGTGCTGCTGCTGCTGCGTGCTGCTGCTGCTGCTGCGTGCTGCTGCTGCTGCGTGCTGCTGCTGCTGCGTGCTGCTGCTGCTGCGTGCTGCTGCTGCTGCTGCGTGCCGCAGCTGCTAATGCGAGTTGCTGCTGCTGCTGCGTGCTGCTGCTGCTGCTGCTGCTGCTGCTGCTGCTGCGTGCTGCTGCTGCTGCTGCGTGCTGCTGCTGCTGCTGCTGCGTGCTGCTGCTGCTGCTGCGTGCTGCTGCTGCTGCTACGTGCTGCTGCTGCTGCTGCTGCTGCGTGCTGCAGCGTGCTGCTGCTGCGTGCTGCGTGCTGCTGCTGCTGCGTGCTGCTGCTGCTGCTGCGTGCTGCGTGCTGCTGCTGCTGCTGCATGATGCTGCTGCTGCTGCGTGCTGCTGCTGCTGCTGCGTACTGCTGCTGCGTTCTGCTGCTGCTGCTGCGTGCTGCTGCTGCTGCTGCGTGCCGCAGCTGCTAAGGCGAGCTGCTGCTCCTGCTGCGTGCTGCTGCTGCTGCTGCTGCGTGCTGCTGCTGCTGCGTGCTGCTGCTGCTGCGTGCTGCTGCTGCTGCGTGCTGCTGCTGCTACTGCGTGCTGCTGCGTGCTGCTGCTGCTGCTGCGTGCTGCTGCTGCTGCTGCTGCTGCTGCGTCATACTGCGTGCTGCTGCTGCTGCTGCTGCTGCTGCTGCTGCTACTGCTGCTGCTGCTGCGTGCTGCTGCTGCTGCTGCGTGCTGCGTGCTGCTGCTGCTGCTGCATGATGCTGCTGCTGCTGCGTGCTGCTGCGTGCTGCGTGCTGCTGCTGCTGCTGCGTGCTGCTGCTGCTGCTGCTGCTGCTGCGTGCTGCTGCTGCTGCGTACTGCTGCTGCTGCTGCCTGCTGCTGCTGCTGCTGCTGCGTGCTGCTGCTGCTGCGTGCTGCTGCTGCTGCTGTTGCTGCGTGCTGCTGCTGCTGCTGCGTGCTGCTGCGTGCTGCTGCTGCATGCTGCGTGCTGCTGCTGCTGCCTGCTGCTGCTGCTGCTGCTGCTGCGTGCTGCTGCTGCTGCTGCGTGCTGCTGCTGCATGCTGCGTGCTGCTGCTGCTGCGTGCTGCTGCTGCTGCGTGCTGCGTGCTGCTGCTGCTGCTGCATGATGCTGCTCCTGCTGCGTGCTGCTGCTGCTGCTGCTGCTGCGTGCTGCGTGCTGCTGCTGCTGCTGCTGCGTCATACTGCGTGCTGCTGCTGCTGCTGCGTGCTGCTGCTGCTGCTGCTGCTGCTACGTACTGCTGCTGCTGCTGCGTGCTGCTGCAGCTGCTGCGTGCTGCTGCTGCTGCGTGCTGCTGCTGCTGCGTGCTGCTGCTGCTACTGCGTGCTGCTGCGTGCTGCTGCGTGCTGCTGCTGCTGCGTGCTGCTGCTGCTGCGTGCTGCTGCTGCTGCTGCGTGCTGCTGCTGCTGCTGCTGCGTGCTGCTGCTGCTGCTGCGTGCTGCTGCTGCTGCTACGTGCTGCTGCTGCTGCTGCTGCGTGCTGCTGCTGCGTGCTGCGTGCTGCTGCTGCTGCGTGCTGCTGCTGCTGCTGCGTGCTGCTGCTGCTGCGTGCTGCGTGCTGCTGCTGCTGCTGCATGATGCTGCTGCTGCTGCGTGCTGCTGCTGCTGCTGCGTACTGCTGCTGCGTTCTGCTGCTGCTGCTGCGTGCTGCTGCTGCTGCTGCGTGCCGCAGCTGCTAAGGCGAGCTGCTGCTCCTGCTGCGTGCTGCTGCTGCTGCTGCTGCGTGCTGCTGCTGCTGCGTGCTGCTGCTGCTGCGTGCTGCTGCTGCTGCTGCGTGCTGCTGCTGCTGCGTGCTGCTGCTGCTGCGTGCTGCTGCTGCTGCGTGCTGCTGCTGCTGCTGCGTGCCGCAGCTGCTAATGCGAGTTGCTGCTGCTGCTGCGTGCTGCTGCTGCTGCTGCTGCTGCTGCTGCTGCTGCGTGCTGCTGCTGCTGCTGCGTGCTGCTGCTGCTGCTGCTGCGTGCTGCTGCTGCTGCTGCGTGCTGCTGCTGCTGCTACGTGCTGCTGCTGCTGCTGCTGCTGCGTGCTGCAGCGTGCTGCTGCTGCGTGCTGCGTGCTGCTGCTGCTGCGTGCTGCTGCTGCTGCTGCGTGCTGCTGCTGCTGCGTGCTGCGTGCTGCTGCTGCTGCTGCATGATGCTGCTGCTGCTGCGTGCTGCTGCTGCTGCTGCGTACTGCTGCTGCGTTCTGCTGCTGCTGCTGCGTGCTGCTGCTGCTGCTGCATGATGCTGCTGCTGCTGCGTGCTGCTGCTGCTGCTGCGTACTGCTGCTGCGTTCTGCTGCTGCTGCTGCGTGCTGCTGCTGCTGCTGCGTGCCGCAGCTGCTAATGCGAGTTGCTGCTGCTGCTGCGTCATACTGCGTGCTGCTGCTGCTGCTGCGTGCTGCTGCTGCTGCTGCTGCTGCTACGTACTGCTGCTGCTGCTGCGTGCTGCTGCAGCTGCTGCGTGCTGCTGCTGCTGCGTGCTGCTGCTGCTGCGTGCTGCTGCTGCTGCTGCGTGCTGCTGCTGCTGCTGCTGCGTGCTGCTGCTGCTGCTGCGTGCTGCTGCTGCTGCTACGTGCTGCTGCTGCTGCTGCTGCGTGCTGCTGCTGCGTGCTGCGTGCTGCTGCTGCTGCGTGCTGCTGCTGCTGCTGCGTGCTGCTGCTGCTGCGTGCTGCGTGCTGCTGCTGCTGCTGCATGATGCTGCTGCTGCTGCGTGCTGCTGCTGCTGCTGCGTACTGCTGCTGCGTTCTGCTGCTGCTGCTGCGTGCTGCTGCTGCTGCTGCGTGCCGCAGCTGCTAAGGCGAGCTGCTGCTCCTGCTGCGTGCTGCTGCTGCTGCTGCTGCGTGCTGCTGCTGCTGCGTGCTGCTGCTGCTGCGTGCTGCTGCTGCTGCTGCGTGCTGCTGCTGCTGCGTGCTGCTGCTGCTGCGTGCTGCTGCTGCTGCGTGCTGCTGCTGCTGCTGCGTGCCGCAGCTGCTAATGCGAGTTGCTGCTGCTGCTGCGTGCTGCTGCTGCTGCTGCTGCTGCTGCTGCTGCTGCGTGCTGCTGCTGCTGCTGCGTGCTGCTGCTGCTGCTGCTGCGTGCTGCTGCTGCTGCTGCGTGCTGCTGCTGCTGCTACGTGCTGCTGCTGCTGCTGCTGCTGCGTGCTGCAGCGTGCTGCTGCTGCGTGCTGCGTGCTGCTGCTGCTGCGTGCTGCTGCTGCTGCTGCGTGCTGCTGCTGCTGCGTGCTGCGTGCTGCTGCTGCTGCTGCATGATGCTGCTGCTGCTGCGTGCTGCTGCTGCTGCTGCGTACTGCTGCTGCGTTCTGCTGCTGCTGCTGCGTGCTGCTGCTGCTGCTGCATGATGCTGCTGCTGCTGCGTGCTGCTGCTGCTGCTGCGTACTGCTGCTGCGTTCTGCTGCTGCTGCTGCGTGCTGCTGCTGCTGCTGCGTGCCGCAGCTGCTAATGCGAGTTGCTGCTGCTGCTGCGTGCTGCTGCTGCTGCTGCTGCTGCTGCGTGCTGCTGCTGCTGCTGCGTGCTGCTGCTGCTGCTGCTGCGTGCTGCTGCTGCTGCTGCGTGCTGCTGCTGCTGCTACGTGCTGCTGCTGCTGCTGCTGCTGCGTGCTGCAGCGTGCTGCTGCTGCGTGCTGCGTGCTGCTGCTGCTGCGTGCTGCTGCTGCTGCTGCGTGCTGCTGCTGCTGCGTGCTGCGTGCTGCTGCTGCTGCTGCATGATGCTGCTGCTGCTGCGTGCTGCTGCTGCTGCTGCGTACTGCTGCTGCGTTCTGCTGCTGCTGCTGCGTGCTCCTGCTGCTGCTGCGTGCCGCAGCTGCTAAGGCGAGCTGCTGCTCCTGCTGCGTGCTGCTGCTGCTGCTGCTGCGTGCTGCTGCTGCTGCGTGCTGCTGCTGCTGCGTGCTGCTGCTGCTGCTGCGTGCTGCTGCTGCTGCGTGCTGCTGCTGCTGCGTGCTGCTGCTGCTGCGTGCTGCTGCTGCTGCTGCGTGCCGCAGCTGCTAATGCGAGTTGCTGCTGCTGCTGCGTGCTGCTGCTGCTGCTGCTGCTGCTGCTGCTGCTGCGTGCTGCTGCTGCTGCTGCGTGCTGCTGCTGCTGCTGCTGCGTGCTGCTGCTGCTGCTGCGTGCTGCTGCTGCTGCTACGTGCTGCTGCTGCTGCTGCTGCTGCGTGCTGCAGCGTGCTGCTGCTGCGTGCTGCGTGCTGCTGCTGCTGCGTGCTGCTGCTGCTGCTGCGTGCTGCGTGCTGCTGCTGCTGCTGCATGATGCTGCTGCTGCTGCGTGCTGCTGCTGCTGCTGCGTACTGCTGCTGCGTTCTGCTGCTGCTGCTGCGTGCTGCTGCTGCTGCTGCGTGCCGCAGCTGCTAAGGCGAGCTGCTGCTCCTGCTGCGTGCTGCTGCTGCTGCTGCTGCGTGCTGCTGCTGCTGCGTGCTGCTGCTGCTGCGTGCTGCTGCTGCTGCGTGCTGCTGCTGCTACTGCGTGCTGCTGCGTGCTGCTGCTGCTGCTGCGTGCTGCTGCTGCTGCTGCTGCTGCTGCGTCATACTGCGTGCTGCTGCTGCTGCTGCTGCTGCTGCTGCTGCTACTGCTGCTGCTGCTGCGTGCTGCTGCTGCTGCTGCGTGCTGCGTGCTGCTGCTGCTGCTGCATGATGCTGCTGCTGCTGCGTGCTGCTGCGTGCTGCGTGCTGCTGCTGCTGCTGCGTGCTGCTGCTGCTGCTGCTGCTGCTGCGTGCTGCTGCTGCTGCGTACTGCTGCTGCTGCTGCCTGCTGCTGCTGCTGCTGCTGCGTGCTGCTGCTGCTGCGTGCTGCTGCTGCTGCTGTTGCTGCGTGCTGCTGCTGCTGCTGCGTGCTGCTGCGTGCTGCTGCTGCATGCTGCGTGCTGCTGCTGCTGCCTGCTGCTGCTGCTGCTGCTGCTGCGTGCTGCTGCTGCTGCTGCGTGCTGCTGCTGCATGCTGCGTGCTGCTGCTGCTGCGTGCTGCTGCTGCTGCGTGCTGCGTGCTGCTGCTGCTGCTGCATGATGCTGCTCCTGCTGCGTGCTGCTGCTGCTGCTGCTGCTGCGTGCTGCGTGCTGCTGCTGCTGCTGCTGCGTCATACTGCGTGCTGCTGCTGCTGCTGCGTGCTGCTGCTGCTGCTGCTGCTGCTACGTACTGCTGCTGCTGCTGCGTGCTGCTGCAGCTGCTGCGTGCTGCTGCTGCTGCGTGCTGCTGCTGCTGCGTGCTGCTGCTGCTACTGCGTGCTGCTGCGTGCTGCTGCTGCTGCTGCGTGCTGCTGCTGCTGCTGCTGCTGCGTCATACTGCGTGCTGCTGCTGCTGCTGCTGCTGCTGCTGCTGCTACTGCTGCTGCTGCTGCGTGCTGCTGCTGCTGCTGCGTGCTGCGTGCTGCTGCTGCTGCTGCATGATGCTGCTGCTGCTGCGTGCTGCTGCGTGCTGCGTGCTGCTGCTGCTGCTGCTGCTGCGTGCTGCTGCTGCTGCGTACTGCTGCTGCTGCTGCGTGCTGCTGCTGCTGCTGCTGCGTGCGGCTGCTGCTGCGTGCTGCTGCTGCTGCTGTTGCTGCGTGCTGCTGCTGCTGCTGCGTGCTGCTGCGTGCTGCGTGCTGCTGCTGCTGCTGCGTGCTGCTGCTGCTGCTGCTGCTGCTGCGTGCTGCTGCTGCTGCGTGCTGCTGCTGCTGCTGTTGCTGCGTGCTGCTGCTGCTGCTGCGTGCTGCTGCTGCTGCTGCTGCGTGCTGCTGCTGCTACTGCTGCGTGCTGCTGCTGCTGCTGCGTGCTGCTGCGTGCTGCTGCGTGCTGCTGCGTGCTGCTGCTGCTGCTGCGTGCTGCTGCTGTTGCTGCGTGCTGCTGCTGCTGCTGCTGCTGCTGCGTGCTGCTGCGTGCTGCTGCTGCTGCGTGCTGCGTGCTGCTGCTGCATGCTGCGTGCTGCTGCTGCTGCTGCTGCGTGCTGCTGCTGCTGCGTGCTGCGTGCTGCTGCTGCTGCTGCATGATGCTGCTCCTGCTGCGTGCTGCTGCTGCTGCTGCTGCTGCGTGCTGCGTGCTGCTGCTGCTGCTGCTGCGTCATACTGCGTGCTGCTGCTGCTGCTGCGTGCTGCTGCTGCTGCTGCTACGTACTGCTGCTGCTGCTGCGTGCTGCTGCAGCTGCTGCGTGCTGCTGCTGCTGCGTGCTGCTGCTGCTGCGTGCTGCTGCTGCTACTGCGTGCTGCTGCGTGCTGCTGCTGCTGCTGCGTGCTGCTGCTGCTGCTGCTGCTGCGTCATACTGCGTGCTGCTGCTGCTGCTGCTGCTGCTGCTGCTGCTGCTACTGCTGCTGCTGCTGCGTGCTGCTGCTGCTGCTGCGTGCTGCGTGCTGCTGCTGCTGCTGCATGATGCTGCTGCTGCTGCGTGCTGCTGCGTGCTGCGTGCTGCTGCTGCTGCTGCTGCTGCGTGCTGCTGCTGCTGCTGCTGCTGCTGCGTGCTGCTGCTGCTGCGTACTGCTGCTGCTGCTGCGTGCTGCTGCTGCTGCTGCTGCGTGCTGCTGCTGCTGCGTGCTGCTGCTGCTGCTGTTGCTGCGTGCTGCTGCTGCTGCTGCGTGCTGCTGCTGCTGCGTGCTGCGTGCTGCTGCTGCTGCTGCATGATGCTGCTGCTGCTGCGTGCTGCTGCTGCTGCTGCGTACTGCTGCTGCGTTCTGCTGCTGCTGCTGCGTGCTGCTGCTGCTGCTGCTGCGTGCCGCAGCTGCTAAGGCGAGCTGCTGCTCCTGCTGCGTGCTGCTGCTGCTGCTGCTGCGTGCTGCTGCTGCTGCTGCTGCGTGCTGCGTGCTGCTGCTGCTGCTGCATGATGCTGCTGCTGCTGCGTGCTGCTGCGTGCTGCGTGCTGCTGCTGCTGCTGCGTGCTGCTGCTGCGTGCTGCTGCTGCTACTGCGTGCTGCTGCGTGCTGCTGCTGCTGCTGCGTGCTGCTGCTGCTGCTGCTGCTGCTGCGTCATACTGCGTGCTGCTGCTGCTGCTGCTGCTGCTGCTGCTGCTACTGCTGCTGCTGCTGCGTGCTGCTGCTGCTGCTGCGTGCTGCGTGCTGCTGCTGCTGCTGCATGATGCTGCTGCTGCTGCGTGCTGCTGCGTGCTGCGTGCTGCTGCTGCTGCTGCGTGCTGCTGCTGCTGCTGCTGCTGCGTGCTGCTGCTGCTGCGTACTGCTGCTGCTGCTGCGTGCTGCTGCTGCTGCTGCTGCGTGCTGCTGCTGCTGCGTGCTGCTGCTGCTGCGTGCTGCTGCTGCTGCTGTTGCTGCGTGCTGCTGCGTGCTGCTGCTGCATGCTGCGTGCTGCTGCTGCTGCGTGCTGCTGCTGCTGCTGCTGCTGCGTGCTGCTGCATCTGCTGCTGCGTGCTGCTGCTGCATGCTGCGTGCTGCTGCTGCTGCGTGCTGCTGCTGCTGCGTGCTGCGTGCTGCTGCTGCTGCTGCATGATGCTGCTCCTGCTGCGTGCTGCTGCTGCTGCTGCTGCTGCGTGCTGCGTGCTGCTGCTGCTGCTGCTGCGTCATACTGCGTGCTGCTGCTGCTGCTGCGTGCTGCTGCTGCTGCTGCTGCTGCTACGTACTGCTGCTGCTGCTGCGTGCTGCTGCGTGCTGCTGCGTGCTGCTGCTGCTGCGTGCTGCGTGCTGCTGCTGCTGCTGCATGATGCTGCTGCTGCTGCGTGCTGCTGCTGCTGCTGCGTACTGCTGCTGCGTTCTGCTGCTGCTGCTGCGTGCTGCTGCTGCTGCTACGTGCCGCAGCTGCTAATGCGAGTTGCTGCTGCTGCTACGTGCTGCTGCTGCTGCTGCTGCTGCTGCGTGCTGCTGCTGCTGCTGCGTGCTGCTGCTGCTGCTGCTGCGTGCTGCTGCTGCTGCTGCGTGCTGCTGCTGCTGCTACGTGCTGCTGCTGCTGCTGCTGCTGCGTGCTGCAGCGTGCTGCTGCTGCGTGCTGCGTGCTGCTGCTGCTGCGTGCTGCTGCTGCTGCTGCGTGCTGCTGCTGCTGCGTGCTGCGTGCTGCTGCTGCTGCTGCATGATGCTGCTGCTGCTGCGTGCTGCTGCTGCTGCTGCGTACTGCTGCTGCGTTCTGCTGCTGCTGCTGCGTGCTGCTGCTGCTGCTGCGTGCCGCAGCTGCTAAGGCGAGCTGCTGCTCCTGCTGCGTGCTGCTGCTGCTGCTGCTGCGTGCTGCTGCTGCTGCGTGCTGCTGCTGCTGCGTGCTGCTGCTGCTGCTGCTGCGTGCTGCTGCTGCTGCTGCGTGCTGCTGCTGCTGCTGCTGCTGCTACGTACTGCTGCTGCTGCTGCGTGCTGCTGCAGCTGCTGCGTGCTGCTGCTGCTGCGTGCTGCTGCTGCTGCTGCTGCTGCTGCGTACTGCTGCTGCTGCTGCGTGCTGCTGCGTGCTGCTGCTGCGTTCTGCGTGCTGCTGCTGCTGCGTGCTGCGTGCTGCTCCTGCTGCTGCGTGCTGCTGCTGCTGCTGCGGCTGCTGCGTGCTGCTGCTGCTACTGCTGCGTGCTGCTGCTGCTGCTGCGTGCTGCTGCGTGCTGCTGCGTGCTGCTGCGTGCTGCTGCTGCTGCTGCTGCGTGCTGCTGCTGTTGCTGCGTGCTGCTGCTGCTGCTGCGTGCTGCTGCGTGCTGCTGCTGCTGCGTGCTGCTGCGTGCTGCTGCTGCTGCGTGCTGCGTGCTGCTGCTGCTGCTGCATGATGCTGCTGCTGCTGCGTGCTGCTGCTGCTGCTGCGTGCTGCTGCTGCTGCTGCGTGCTGCGTGCTGCTGCTGCTGCTGCATGATGCTGCTGCTGCTGCGTGCTGCTGCGTGCTGCGTGCTGCTGCTGCTGCTGCTGCTGCTGCGTGCTGCTGCTGCTGCGTACTGCTGCTGCTGCTGCGTGCTGCTGCTGCTGCTGCTGCTGCTGCGTGCTGCTGCTGCTGCGTGCTGCTGCTGCTGCTGTTGCTGCGTGCTGCTGCTGCTGCTGCGTGCTGCTGCGTGCTGCTGCTGCATGCTGCGTGCTGCTGCTGCTGCGTGCTGCTGCTGCTGCTGCTGCGTGCTGCTGCTGCGTGCTGCTGCTGCTGCGTGCTGCTGCTGCTGCTGCTGTTACTGCTGCGTGCTGCTGCTGCTGCTGCGTGCTGCTGCTGCTGCTGCTGCTGCTGCGTGCTGCTGCTGCTGCTGCGTGCTGCTGCTGCTGCTGCGTGCTGCTGCTGCTGCTGCTGCTGCGTCATACTGCGTGCTGCTGCTGCTGCTGCTGCTGCGTGCTGCTGCTGCTGCTGCTGCGTGCTGCTGCTGCTGCTGCATGATGCTGCTGCTGCTGCGTGCTGCTGCGTGCTGATTGCTGCTGCTGCTGCTGCGTGCTGCTGCTGTTGCGTACTGCTGCTGCTGCTGCGTGCTGCTGCTGCTGCTGCTGCGTGCTGCTGCTGCTGCGTGCTGCTGCTGCTGCTGTTGCTGCGTGCTGCTGCTGCTGCTGCGTGCTGCTGCGTGCTGCTGCTGCATGCTGCGTGCTGCTGCTGCTGCGTGCTGCTGCTGCGTGCTGCTGCTGCTGCGTACTGCTGCTGCTGCTGCGTGCTGCTGCTGCTGCTGCTGCTGCTGCGTGCTGCTGCTGCTGCGTGCTGCTGCTGCTGCTGTTGCTGCGTGCTGCTGCTGCTGCTGCGTGCTGCTGCGTGCTGCTGCTGCATGCTGCGTGCTGCTGCTGCTGCGTGCTGCTGCTGCTGCTGCTGCTGCGTGCTGCTGCTGCTGCTGCGTGCTGCTGCGTGCTGCTGCTGCTGCTGCTGTTACTGCTGCGTGCTGCTGCTGCTGCTGCGTGCTGCTGCTGCTGCTGCGTGCTGCTGCTGCTGATGCTGCTGCTGCGTGCTGCTGCTGCTGCTGCGTGCTGCTGCTGCTGCTGCGTGCTGCTGCTGCTGCTGCGTCATACTGCGTGCTGCTGCTGCTGCTGCGTGCTGCTGCTGCTGCGTGCTGCTGCTGCGTCATACTGCGTGCTGCTGCTGCTGCTGCGTGCTGCGTGCTGCTGCTGCGTGCTGCGTGCTGCTGCTGCTGCTGCATGATGCTGCTGCTGCTGCGTGCTGCTGCGTGCTGCGTGCTGCTGCTGCTGCTGCGTGCTGCTGCTGCTGCGTACTGCTGCTGCTGCTGCGTGCTGCTGCTGCTGCTGCTGCGTGCTGCTGCTGCTGCTGCTGCGTGCTGCTGCTGCTGCGTGCTGCTGCTGCTGCTGTTGCTGCGTGCTGCTGCTGCTGCTGCGTGCTGCTGCGTGCTGCTGCTGCATGCTGCGTGCTGCTGCTGCTGCGTGCTGCTGCTGCTGCTGCTGCGTGCTGCTGCTGCTGCTGGTGATGCTGCTACGTACTGCTGCTGCTGCTGCGTGCTGCTGCAGCTGCTGCGTGCTGCTGCTGCTGCTGCGTGCTGCTGCTGCTGCTGCTGCTGCGTACTGCTGCTGCTGCTGCGTGCTGCTGCGTGCTGCTGCTGCGTGCTGCGTGCTGCTGCTGCTGCGTGCTGATGCTGCTGCTGCTGCTGCTGCTGCTGCTACTGCTGCTGCTGCTGCTGCTGCTGCTGCTGCTGCTGCTGCTGCTGCGTTCTGCTGCTGCTGCGTGCTGCGTGCTGCTGCTGCTGCTGCATGATGCTGCTGCTGCTGCGTGCTGCTGCTGCTGCTGCGTACTGCTGCTGCGTTCTGCTGCTGCTGCTGCGTGCTGCTGCTGCTGCTGCGTGCCGCAGCTACTAATGCGAGCTGCTGCTCCTGCTGCGTGCTGCTGCTGCTGCTGCTGCTGCTGCGTGCTGCTGCTGCTGCTGCGTGCTGCTGCGTGCTGCTGCTGCTGCGTGCTGCGTGCTGCTGCTGCTTCTGCATGATGCTGCTGCTGCTGCGTGCTGCTGCTGCTGCTGCGTATTGCTGCTGCGTTCTGCTGCTGCTGCTGCTGCTGCTGCGTGCTGCTGCTGCTGCTGCCTGCTGCTGCTGCTGCTGCTGCTGCTGCTGCTGCTGCGTGCTGCTGCTGCTGCTGCGTGCCGCAGCTGCTAAGGCGAGCTGCTGCTCCTGCTGCGTGCTGCTGCTGCTGCGTGCTGCTGCTGCTGCTGCTGCTGCTGTTGCTGCGTGCTGCTGCTGCTGCTGCGTGCTGCTGCGTGCTGCTGCTGCTGCGTGCTGCTGCGTGCTGCTGCTGCTGCGTGCTGCGTGCTGCTGCTGCTGCTGCATGATGCTGCTGCTGCTGCGTGCTGCTGCTGCTGCGTACTGCTGCTGCGTTCTGCTGCTGCTGCTGCGTGCTGCTGCTGCTGCTGCGTGCCGCAGCTGCTAATGCGAGCTGCTGCTCCTGCTGCGTGCTGCTGCTGCTGCTGCTGCGTGCTGCTGCTGCTGCTGCTGCTGCTGCTGCGTGCTGCTGCTGCTGCGTGCTGCTGCTGCTGCTGCTGCTGCGTGCTGCTGCTGCTGCTGCTGCTGCTGCTGCTGCTGCGTGCTGTTGCTGCTGCTGCTGCGTGCTGCTGCTGCTGCTGCGTGCTGCTGCTGCTGCTACGTGCTGCTGCTGCTGCTGCGTGCTGCTGCTGCTGCTGCGTGCTGCAGCGTGCTGCTGCTGCGTGCTGCGTGCTGCTGCTGCTGCGTGCTGCAGCGTGCTGCTGCTGCGTGCTGCTGCTGCTGCGTGCTGCTGCTGCTGCTGCTGCTGCTGCGTGCAGCTGCTGCTGCTGCGTGCCGCAGCTGCTAAGGCGAGCTGCTGCTCCTGCTGCGTGCTGCTGCTGCTGCGTGCTGCTGCTGCTGCTGCTGCTGCTGCTGCTGTTGCTGCGTACTGCTGCTGCTGCTGCGTGCTGCTGCGTGCTGCTGCTGCTGCGTGCTGCTGCTGCTGCTGCGTGCTGCTGCTGCTGCTGCGTGCTGCGTGCTGCTGCTTCTGCCGCATGATGCTGCTGCTGCTGCGTGCTGCTGCGTGCTGCGAGCTGCTGCTGCTGCTGCGTGCTGCTGCTGCTGCTGCTGCTGCTGCTGCGTGCTGCTGCTGCTGCGTACTGCTGCTGCTGCTGCGTGCTGCTGCTGCTGCTGCTGCTGCTGCGTGCTGCTGCTGCTGCGTGCTGCTGCTGCTGCTGTTGCTGCGTGCTGCTGGTGCTGCTGCGTGCTGCTGCGTGCTGCTGCTGCATGCTGCGTGCTGCTGCTGCTGCGTGCTGCTGCTGCTGCTGCTGCTGCGTGCTGCTGCTGCTGCTGCTGCGTGCTGCTGCTGCTGCTGCGTGCTGCTGCTGCTGCTGCGAACTGCTGCTGCTGCTGCGTGCTGCTGCGTGCTGCTGCTGCGTGCTGCGTGCTGCTGCTGCTGCTGCTGCTGCTGCGTGCTGCTGCTGCTGCGTGCTGCGTGCTGCTGCTGCTGCTGCATGATGCTGCTCCTGCTGCGTGCTGCTGCTGCTGCTGCTGCTGCTGCTGCGTGCTGCTGCTGCTGCTGCAGCTGCGTACTGCTGCTGCTGCTGCGTGCTGCTGCGTGCTGCTGCTGCGTGCTGCGTGCTGCTGCTGCTGCGTGCTGATGCTGCTGCTGCTGCTGCTACTGCTGCTGCTGCTGCTGCTGCTGCTGCTGGTGCTGCTGCTGCGTTCTGCTGCTGCTGCGTGCTGCTTGCTGCTGCTGCTGCTGCATGATGCTGCTGCTGCTGCGTGCTGCTGCTGCTGCTGCGTACTGCTGCGTGCTGCTGCTGCTGCTGCTGCGTGCTGCGTGCTGCTGCTGCTGCTGCTCCTGCTGCGTGCTGCTGCTGCTGCTGCTGCTGCTGCTGCGTGCTGCGTGCTGCTGCTGCTGCTGCTGCGTCATACTGCGTGCTGCTGCTGCTGCTGCGTGCTGCTGCTGCTGGTGATGCTGCTACGTACTGCTGCTGCTGCTGCGTGCTGCTGCAGCTGCTGCGTGCTGCTGCTGCTGCTGCGTGCTGCTGCTGCTGCTGCTGCTGCGTACTGCTGCTGCTGCTGCGTGCTGCTGCGTGCTGCTGCTGCGTGCTGCGTGCTGCTGCTGCTGCGTGCTGATGCTGCTGCTGCTGCTGCTGCTGCTGCTACTGCTGCTGCTGCTGCTGCTGCTGCTGCTGCTGCTGCTGCTGCTGCGTTCTGCTGCTGCTGCGTGCTGCGTGCTGCTGCTGCTGCTGCATGATGCTGCTGCTGCTGCGTGCTGCTGCTGCTGCTGCGTACTGCTGCTGCGTTCTGCTGCTGCTGCTGCGTGCTGCTGCTGCTGCTGCGTGCCGCAGCTACTAATGCGAGCTGCTGCTCCTGCTGCGTGCTGCTGCTGCTGCTGCTGCTGCTGCGTGCTGCTGCTGCTGCTGCGTGCTGCTGCGTGCTGCTGCTGCTGCGTGCTGCGTGCTGCTGCTGCTTCTGCATGATGCTGCTGCTGCTGCGTGCTGCTGCTGCTGCTGCGTATTGCTGCTGCGTTCTGCTGCTGCTGCTGCTGCTGCTGCTGCGTGCTGCTGCTGCTGCTGCGTGCTGCTGCTGCTGCTGCTGCTGCTGCTGCTGCTGCGTGCTGCTGCTGCTGCTGCGTGCCGCAGCTGCTAAGGCGAGCTGCTGCTCCTGCTGCGTGCTGCTGCTGCTGCGTGCTGCTGCTGCTGCTGCTGCTGCTGTTGCTGCGTGCTGCTGCTGCTGCTGCGTGCTGCTGCGTGCTGCTGCTGCTGCGTGCTGCTGCGTGCTGCTGCTGCTGCGTGCTGCGTGCTGCTGCTGCTGCTGCATGATGCTGCTGCTGCTGCGTGCTGCTGCTGCTGCGTACTGCTGCTGCGTTCTGCTGCTGCTGCTGCGTGCTGCTGCTGCTGCTGCGTGCCGCAGCTGCTAATGCGAGCTGCTGCTCCTGCTGCGTGCTGCTGCTGCTGCTGCTGCGTGCTGCTGCTGCTGCTGCTGCGTGCTGCTGCTGCTGCGTGCTGCTGCTGCTGCTGCTGCTGCGTGCTGCTGCTGCTGCTGCTGCTGCTGCTGCTGCTGCGTGCTGTTGCTGCTGCTGCTGCGTGCTGCTGCTGCTGCTGCGTGCTGCTGCTGCTGCTACGTGCTGCTGCTGCTGCTGCGTGCTGCTGCTGCTGCTGCGTGCTGCAGCGTGCTGCTGCTGCGTGCTGCGTGCTGCTGCTGCTGCGTGCTGCAGCGTGCTGCTGCTGCGTGCTGCGTGCTGCTGCTGCTGCGTGCTGCTGCTGCTGCGTGCTGCTGCTGCTGCTGCGTGCTGCTGCGTCCTGCTGCGTGCTGCTGCTGCTGCTGCGTCATACTGCGTGCTGCTGCTGCTGCTGCGTGCTGCTGCTGCTGCGTGCTGCTGCTGCTGCTGCGTGCTGCTGCTGCTGCTGCGTGCTGCGTGCTGCTGCTGCTGCTGCATGATGCTGCTGCTGCTGCGTGCTGCTGCTGCTGCGTACTGCTGCTGCTGCTGCGTGCTGCTGCTGCTGCTGCTGCGTGCTGCTGCTGCTGCTGTTGCTGCGTGCTGCTGCTGCTGCTGCGTGCTGCTGCGTGCTGCTGCTGCATGCTGCGTGCTGCTGCTGCTGCGTGCTGCTGCTGCTGCTGCTGCTGCGTGCTGCTGCTGCTGCGTGCTGCTGCTGCTGCTGCTGCTGCGTGCTGCTGCTGCTGCTGCGTGCTGCGTGCTGCTGCTGCTGCTGCTGCTGCTGCTGCTGCTGCTGCTGCGTGCTGCTGCTGCTGCTGCGTGCCGCAGCTACTAATGCGAGCTGCTGCTCCTGCTGCGTGCTGCGTGCTGCTGCTGCTTCTGCATGATGCTGCTGCTGCTGCTGCTGCTGCTGCTGCTGCGTACTGCTGCTGCGTTCTGCTGCTGCTGCTGCGTGCTGCTGCTGCTGCTGCGTGCCGCAGCTGCTAATGCGATCTGCTGCTCCTGCTGCGTGCTGCTGCTGCTGCTGCTGCTGCTGCTGCTGCTGCGTGCTGCTGCTGCTGCTGCTGCGTGCTGCTGCTGCTGCGTGCTGCTGCTGCTGCTGCTGCTGCGTGCTGCTGCTGCTGCTGCTGCTGCTGCTGCTGCTGCTGCGTGCTGCGTGCTGCTGCTGCTGCGTGCTGCAGCGTGCTGCTGCTGCGTGCTGCGTGCTGCTGCTGCTGCGTGCTGCTGCTGCTGCGTGCTGCTGCTGCTGCTGCTGCTGCGTGCTGCTGCTGCTGCTGCGTGCTGCGTGCTGCTGCTGCTGCTGCTGCTGCTGCTGCTGCTGCGTGCTGCTGCTGCTGCTGCGTGCCGCAGCTACTAATGCGAGCTGCTGCTCCTGCTGCGTGATGCGTGCTGCTGCTGCTTCTGCATGATGCTGCTGCTGCTGCTGCTGCGTACTGCTGCTGCGTTCTGCTGCTGCTGCTGCGTGCTGCTGCTGCTGTTGCGTGCCGCAGCTGCTAATGCGATCTGCTGCTCCTGCTGCGTGCTGCTGCTGCTGCTGCTGCTGCTGCTGCTGCTGCTGCTGCATGATGCTGCTGCTGCTGCGTGCTGCTGCTGCTGCTGCGTACTGCTGCTGCGTTCTGCTGCTGCTGCTGCGTGCTGCTGCTGCTGCTGCGTGCCGCAGCTACTAATGCGAGCTGCTGCTCCTGCTGCGTGCTGCTGCTGCTGCTGCTGCTGCTGCGTGCTGCTGCTGCTGCTGCTGCTGCGTGCTGCGTGCTGCTGCTGCTTCTGCATGATGCTGCTGCTGCTGCTGCTGCTGCTGCTGCTGCTGCTGCGTACTGCTGCTGCGTTCTGCTGCTGCTGCTGCGTGCTGCTGCTGCTGCTGCGTGCCGCAGCTGCTAATGCGATCTGCTGCTCCTGCTGCGTGCTGCTGCTGCTGCTGCTGCGTGCTGCTGCTGCTGCTGCTGCTGCGTGCTGCTGCTGCTGCTGCGTGCTGCTGCGTGCTGCGTGCTGCTGCTGCTGCTGCTGCTGCGTGCTGCTGCTGCTGCTGCTGCTGCTGCGTGCTGCTGCTGCTGCGTACTGCTGCTGCTGCTGCGTGCTGCTGCTGCTGCTGCTGCTGCTGCTGCGTGCTGCTGCTGCTGCGTGCTGCTGCTGCTGCTGTTGCTGCGTGCTGCTGCTGCTGCTGCGTGCTGCTGCGTGCTGCTGCTGCATGCTGCGTGCTGCTGCTGCTGCGTGCTGCTGCTGCTGCTGCTGCTGCGTGCTGCTGCTGCTGCTGCGTGCTTCTGCTGCTGCTGCTGCGTGCTGCTGCTGCTGCTGCGTGCTGCTGCTGCTGCTGCGAACTGCTGCTGCTGCTGCGTGCTGCTGCTGCTGCGTGCTGCTGCTGCTGCTGCTGTTACTGCTGCGTGCTGCTGCTGCTGCGTGCTGCTGCTGCTGCTGCGTGCTGCTGCTGCTGCTGCTGCTGCTGCGTGCTGCTGCTGCTGCTGCGTGCTGCTGCTGCTGCTGCGTTCTGCTGCTGCTGCTGCTGCTGCTGCGTCATACTGCGTGCTGCTGCTGCTGCTGCGTGCTGCTGCTGCTGCGTGCTGCTGCTGCTGCTGCGTGCTGCTGCTGCTGCTGCGTGCTGCGTGCTGCTGCTGCTGCTGCATGATGCTGCTGCTGCTGCGTGCTGCTGCGTGCTGCGTGCTGCTGCTGCTGCTGCGTGCTGCTGCTGCTGCTGCTGCTGCTGCGTGCTGCTGCTGCTGCGTACTGCTGCTGCTGCTGCGTGCTGCTGCTGCTGCTGCTGCTGCTGCTGCGTGCTGCTGCTGCTGCGTGCTGCTGCTGCTGCTGTTGCTGCGTGCTGCTGCTGCTGCTGCGTGCTGCTGCGTGCTGCTGCTGCATGCTGCGTGCTGCTGCTGCTGCGTGCTGCTGCTGCTGCTGCTGCTGCGTGCTGCTGCTGCTGCTGCGTGCTGCTGCTGCTGCGTGCTGCGTGCTGCTGCTGCTGCTGCGTGCTGCTGCTGCTGCGTGCTGCTGCTGCTGCTGCTGTTACTGCTGCGTGCTGCTGCTGCTGCAGCGTGCTGCTGCTGCTGCTGCGTGCTGCTGCTGCTGCTGCTACTGCTGCGTGCTGCTGCTGCTGCTGCGTACTGCTGCTGCGTTCTGCTGCTGCTGCTGCGTGCTGCTGCTGCTGCTGCGTGCCGCAGCTGCTAATGCGATCTGCTGCTCCTGCTGCGTGCTGCTGCTGCTGCTGCTGCTGCTGCTGCTGCTGCGTGCTGCTGCTGCTGCTGCTGCGTGCTGCTGCTGCTGCGTGCTGCTGCTGCTGCTGCTGCTGCGTGCTGCTGCTGCTGCTGCTGCTGCTGCTGCGTGCTGCGTGCTGCTGCTGCTGCGTGCTGCAGCGTGCTGCTGCTGCGTGCTGCGTGCTGCTGCTGCTGCGTGCTGCTGCTGCTGCGTGCTGCTGCTGCTGCTGCTGCTGCGTGCTGCTGCTGCTGCTGCGTGCTGCGTGCTGCTGCTGCTGCTGCTGCTGCTGCTGCTGCTGCGTGCTGCTGCTGCTGCTGCGTGCCGCAGCTACTAATGCGAGCTGCTGCTCCTGCTGCGTGATGCGTGCTGCTGCTGCTTCTGCATGATGCTGCTGCTGCTGCTGCTGCGTACTGCTGCTGCGTTCTGCTGCTGCTGCTGCGTGCTGCTGCTGCTGCTGCGTGCCGCAGCTGCTAATGCGATCTGCTGCTCCTGCTGCGTGCTGCTGCTGCTGCTGCTGCTGCTGCTGCTGCTGCTGCATGATGCTGCTGCTGCTGCGTGCTGCTGCTGCTGCTGCGTACTGCTGCTGCGTTCTGCTGCTGCTGCTGCGTGCTGCTGCTGCTGCTGCGTGCCGCAGCTACTAATGCGAGCTGCTGCTCCTGCTGCGTGCTGCTGCTGCTGCTGCTGCTGCTGCGTGCTGCTGCTGCTGCTGCTGCTGCGTGCTGCGTGCTGCTGCTGCTTCTGCATGATGCTGCTGCTGCTGCTGCTGCTGCTGCTGCTGCTGCTGCGTACTGCTGCTGCGTTCTGCTGCTGCTGCTGCGTGCTGCTGCTGCTGCTGCGTGCCGCAGCTGCTAATGCGATCTGCTGCTCCTGCTGCGTGCTGCTGCTGCTGCTGCTGCGTGCTGCTGCTGCTGCTGCTGCTGCGTGCTGCTGCTGCTGCTGCGTGCTGCTGCGTGCTGCGTGCTGCTGCTGCTGCTGCTGCTGCGTGCTGCTGCTGCTGCTGCTGCTGCTGCGTGCTGCTGCTGCTGCGTACTGCTGCTGCTGCTGCGTGCTGCTGCTGCTGCTGCTGCTGCTGCTGCGTGCTGCTGCTGCTGCGTGCTGCTGCTGCTGCTGTTGCTGCGTGCTGCTGCTGCTGCTGCGTGCTGCTGCGTGCTGCTGCTGCATGCTGCGTGCTGCTGCTGCTGCGTGCTGCTGCTGCTGCTGCTGCTGCGTGCTGCTGCTGCTGCTGCGTGCTTCTGCTGCTGCTGCTGCGTGCTGCTGCTGCTGCTGCGTGCTGCTGCTGCTGCTGCGAACTGCTGCTGCTGCTGCGTGCTGCTGCTGCTGCGTGCTGCTGCTGCTGCTGCTGTTACTGCTGCGTGCTGCTGCTGCTGCGTGCTGCTGCTGCTGCTGCGTGCTGCTGCTGCTGCTGCTGCTGCTGCGTGCTGCTGCTGCTGCTGCGTGCTGCTGCTGCTGCTGCGTTCTGCTGCTGCTGCTGCTGCTGCTGCGTCATACTGCGTGCTGCTGCTGCTGCTGCGTGCTGCTGCTGCTGCGTGCTGCTGCTGCTGCTGCGTGCTGCTGCTGCTGCTGCGTGCTGCGTGCTGCTGCTGCTGCTGCATGATGCTGCTGCTGCTGCGTGCTGCTGCGTGCTGCGTGCTGCTGCTGCTGCTGCTGCGTGCTGCTGCTGCTGCTGCTGCTGCTGCGTGCTGCTGCTGCTGCGTACTGCTGCTGCTGCTGCGTGCTGCTGCTGCTGCTGCTGCTGCTGCTGCGTGCTGCTGCTGCTGCGTGCTGCTGCTGCTGCTGTTGCTGCGTGCTGCTGCTGCTGCTGCGTGCTGCTGCGTGCTGCTGCTGCATGCTGCGTGCTGCTGCTGCTGCGTGCTGCTGCTGCTGCTGCTGCTGCGTGCTGCTGCTGCTGCTGCGTGCTGCTGCTGCTGCGTGCTGCGTGCTGCTGCTGCTGCTGCGTGCTGCTGCTGCTGCGTGCTGCTGCTGCTGCTGCTGTTACTGCTGCGTGCTGCTGCTGCTGCAGCGTGCTGCTGCTGCTGCTGCGTGCTGCTGCTGCTGCTGCTACTGCTGCGTGCTGCTGCTGCTGCTGCGTGCTGCTGCTGCTGCGTGCTGCGTGCTGCTGCTGCGTTCTGCTGCTGCTGCTGCGTGCTGCTGCTGCTGCTGCGTGCCGCAGCTGCTAATGCAAGCTGCTGCTGCGTGCTGCGTGCTGCTGCTGCTGCGTGCTGCTGCTGCTGCGTGCTGCGTGCTGCTGCTGCTGCTGCATGATGCTGCTCCTGCTGCGTGCTGCTGCTGCTGCTGCTGCTGCTGCTGCTGCGTGCTGCGTGCTGCTGCTGCTGCTGCGTGCTGCTGTTGCTGCTGCGTCATACTGCGTGCTGCTGCTGCTGCTGCGTGCTGCTGCTGCTGCTGCTGCTGCTACGTGCTGCTGCTGCTGCTGCGTGCTGCTGCAGCTGCTGCGTGCTGCTGCTGCTGCTGCGTGCTGCTGCTGCTGCGTGCTGCGTGCTGCTGCTGCTGCTGCATGATGCTGCTCCTGCTGCGTGCTGCTGCTGCTGCTGCGTGCTGCGTGCTGCTCCTGCTGCTGCGTGCTGCTGCTGCTGCTGCTGCTGCTGCGTGCTGCTGCTGCTACTGCTGCGTGCTGCTGCTGCTGCTGCGTACTGCTGCGTGCTGCTGCGTGCTGCTGCGTGCTGCTGCTGCTGAAGCGTGCTGCTGCTGCTGCTGTTGCTGCGTGCTGCTGCTGCTGCTGCGTGCTGCTGCGTGCTGCTGCTGCATGCTGCGTGCTGCTGCTGCTGCGTGCTGCTGCTGCTGCTGCGTGCTGCTGCTGCTGCTGCGTGCTGCTGCTGCTGCGTGCTGCTGCTGCTGCTGCTGCGTGCTGCTGCTGCTGCTGCGTGCTGCTGCTGCTGCTGCGTGCTGCTGCTGCTGCTGCGAACTGCTGAAGCTGCTGCGTGCTGCTGCGTGCTGCTGCTGCGTGCTGCGTGCTGCTGCTGCTGCTGCTGCTGCTGCTGCGTGCTGCTGCTGCTGCGTGCTGCGTGCAGCTGCTGCTGCTGCATGATGCTGCTCCTGCTGCGTGCTGCTGCTGCTGCTGCTGCTGCTGCTGCGTGCTGCGTGCTGCTGCTGCTGCTGCTGCGTCATACTGCGTGCTGCTGCTGCTGCTGCGTGCTGCTGCTGCTGCTGCTGCTGCTACGTACTGCTGCTGCTGCTGCGTGCTGCTGCAGCTGCTGCGTGCTGCTGCTGCTGCGTGCTGCTGCTGCTGCTGTTGCTGCGTGCTGCTGCTGCTGCTGCGTGCTGCTGCGTGCTGCTGCTGCTGCGTGCTGCGTGCAGCTGCTGCTGCTGCATGATGCTGCTCCTGCTGCGTGCTGCTGCTGCTGCTGCGTGCTGCGTGCTGCTGCTGCTGCTGCTGCGTCATACTGCGTGCTGCTGCTGCTGCTGCGTGCTGCTGCTGCTGCTGCTGCTGCTACGTACTGCTGCTGCTGCTGCGTGCTGCTGCAGCTGCTGCGTGCTGCTGCTGCTGCGTGCTGCTGCTGCTGCTGTTGCTGCGTGCTGCTGCTGCTGCTGCGTGCTGCTGCGTGCTGCTGCTGCATGCTGCGTGCTGCTGCTGCTGCGTGCTGCTGCTGCTGCTGCGTGCTGCTGCTGCTGCTGCGTGCTGCTGCTGCTGCTGCTGCGTGCTGCTGCTGCTGCTGCGTGCTGCTGCTGCTGCTGCGAACTGCTGCTGCTGCTGCGTGCTGCTGCGTGCTGCTGCTGCGTGCTGCGTGCTGCTGCTGCTGCTGCTGCTGCTGCGTGCTGCTGCTGCTGCGTGCTGCGTGCAGCTGCTGCTGCTGCATGATGCTGCTCCTGCTGCGTGCTGCTGCTGCTGCTGCTGCTGCTGCTGCTGCTGCTGCTGCTGCGTGCTGCGTGCTGCTGCTGCTGCTGCTGCGTCATACTGCGTGCTGCTGCTGCTGCTGCGTGCTGCTGCTGCTGCTGCTGCTGCTACGTACTGCTGCTGCTGCTGCGTGCTGCTGCAGCTGCTGCGTGCTGCTGCTGCTGCTGCTGCTGCGTGCTGCTGCTGCTGCTGCGTGCTGCGTGCTGCTGCTGCTGCTGCATGATGCTGCTGCTGCTGCGTGCTGCTGCGTGCTGCGTGCTGCTGCTGCTGCTGCGTGCTGCTGCTGCTGCTGCTGCTGCGTGCTGCTGCTGCTGCGTACTGCTGCTGCTGCTGCGTGCTGCTGCTGCTGCTGCTGCTGCTGCTGCTGCGTGCTGCTGCTGCTGCGTGCTGCTGCTGCTGCTGTTGCTGCGTGCTGCTGCTGCTGCTGCGTGCTGCTGCGTGCTGCTGCGTGCTGCTGCTGCATGCTGCGTGCTGCTGCTGCTGCGTGCTGCTGCTGCTGCTGCTGCTGCGTGCTGCTGCTGCTGCTGCGTGCTGCTGCTGCTGCGTGCTGCGTGCTGCTGCTGCTGCTGCGTGCTGCTGCTGCTGCGTGCTGCTGCTGCTGCTGCTGTTACTGCTGCGTGCTGCTGCTGCTGCTGCGTGCTGCTGCTGCTGCTGCGTGCTGCTGCTGCTGCTGCTGCTGCTGCTGCGTGCTGCTGCTGCTGCTGCGTGCTGCTGCTGCTGCTGCGTGCTGCTGCTGCTGCTGCTGCTGCGTCATACTGCGTGCTGCTGCTGCTGCTGCGTGCTGCTGCTGCTGCGTGCTGCTGCTGCTGCTGCGTGCTGCTGCTGCTGCTGCGTGCTGCGTGCTGCTGCTGCTGCTGCATGATGCTGCTGCTGCTGCGTGCTGCTGCGTGCTGCGTGCTGCTGCTGCTGCTGCGTGCTGCTGCTGCTGCTGCTGCTGCTGCGTGCTGCTGCTGCTGCGTACTGCTGCTGCTGCTGCGTGCTGCTGCTGCTGCTGCTGCTGCGTGCTGCTGCTGCTGCTGCATGATGCTGCTGCTGCTGCGTGCTGCTGCGTGCTGCGTGCTGCTGCTGCTGCTGCGTGCTGCTGCTGCTGCTGCTGCTGCTGCGTGCTGCTGCTGCTGCGTACTGCTGCTGCTGCTGCGTGCTGCTGCTGCTGCTGCTGCTGCGTGCTGCTGCTGCTGCTGCGTGCTGCTGCTGCTGCTGCTGCTGCTACGTGCTGCTGCTGCTGCTGCGTGCTGCTGCAGCTGCTGCGTGCTGCTGCTGCTGCTGCGTGCTGCTGCTGCTGCGTGCTGCGTGCTGCTGCTGCTGCTGCATGATGCTGCTCCTGCTGCGTGCTGCTGCTGCTGCTGCTGCTGCTGCTGCTGCGTGCTGCGTGCTGCTCCTGCTGCTGCGTGCTGCTGGTGCTGCTGCTGCTGCGTGCTGCTGCTGCTACTGCTGCGTGCTGCTGCTGCTGCTGCGTGCTGCTGCGTGCTGCTGCGTGCTGCTGCTGCTGCTGCGTGCTGCTGCTGCTGCTGTTGCTGCGTGCTGCTGCTGCTGCTGCGTGCTGCTGCGTGCTGCTGCTGCATGCTGCGTGCTGCTGCTGCTGCGTGCTGCTGCTGCTGCTGCGTGATGATGCTGCTGCTGCGTGCTGCTGCTGCTGCTGCTGCGTGCTGCTGCTGCTGCTGCGTGCTGCTGCTGCTGCTGCGTGCTGCTGCTGCTGCTGCGAACTGCTGCTGCTGCTGCGTGCTGCTGCGTGCTGCTGCTGCGTGCTGCGTGCTGCTGCTGCTGCTGCTGCTGCTGCTGCTGCGTGCTGCTGCTGCTGCGTGCTGCGTGCAGCTGCTGCTGCTGCATGATGCTGCTCCTGCTGCGTGCTGCTGCTGCTGCTGCTGCTGCTGCTGCTGCTGCGTGCTGCGTGCTGCTGCTGCTGCTGCTGCGTCATACTGCGTGCTGCTGCTGCTGCTGCTGCATGCTGCTGCTGCTGCTGCTGCTGCTACGTACTGCTGCTGCTGCTGCGTGCTGCTGCAGCTGCTGCGTGCTGCTGCTGCTGCTGCGTGCTGCTGCTGCTGCTGCTGCTGCGTGCTGCGTGCTGCTGCTGCTGCTGCGTGCTGCTGCTGCTGCTGCGTGCTGCTGCTGCTGCTGCTGCTGCTGCTGCTGCTGCGTGCTGCTGCTGCTGCGTGCTGCTGCTGCTGCTGTTGCTGCGTGCTGCTGCTGCTGCTGCGTGCTGCTGCGTGCTGCTGCTGCATGCTGTGTGCTGCTGCTGCTGCGTGCTGCTGCTGCTGCTGCGTGCTGCTGCTGCTGCTGCGTGCTGCTGCTGCTGCTGCTGCGTGCTGCTGCTGCTGCTGCGTGCTGCTGCTGCTGCTGCGAACTGCTGCTGCTGCTGCGTGCTGCTGCGTGCTGCTGCTGCGTGCTGCGTGCTGCTGCTGCTGCTGCTGCTGCTGCTGCTGCTGCTGCGTGCTGCTGCTGCTGCGTGCTGCGTGCAGCTGCTGCTGCTGCATGATGCTGCTCCTGCTGCGTGCTGCTACTGCTGCTGCTGCTGCTGCTGCTGCTGCTGCGTGCTGCGTGCTGCTGCTGCTGCTGCTGCGTCATACTGCGTGCTGCTGCTGCTGCTGCGTGCTGCTGCTGCTGCTGCTGCTGCTACGTACTGCTGCTGCTGCTGCGTGCTGCTGCAGCTGCTGCGTGCTGCTGCTGCTGCTGCTGCTGCGTGCTGCTGCTGCTGCTGCGTGCTGCGGGCTGCTGCTGCTGCTGCATGATGCTGCTGCTGCTGCGTGCTGCTGCGTGCTGCGTGCTGCTGCTGCTGCTGCGTGCTGCTGCTGCTGCTGCTGCTGCTGCTGCGTGCTGCTGCTGCTGCGTGCTGCTGCTGCTGCTGCGTGCTGCTGCTGCTGCTGCTGCTGCTGCTGCTGCTGCGTGCTGCTGCTGCTGCTGCTGCGTGCTGCTGCTGCTGCTGCTGCTGTTGCTGCGTGCTGCTGCTGCTGCTGCGTGCTGCTGCGTGCTGCTGCTGCATGCTGCGTGCTGCTGCTGCTGCGTGCTGCTGCTGCTGCTGCTGCGTGCTGCTGCTGCTGCTGCTGCTGCGTGCTGCTGCTGCTGCTGCGTGCTGCTGCTGCTGCGTGCTGCGTGCTGCTGCTGCTGCTGCGTCCTGCTGCTGCTGCGTGCTGCTGCTGCTGCTGCTGTTACTGCTGCGTGCTGCTACTGCTGCTGCGTGCTGCTGCTGCTGCTGCGTGCTGCTGCTGCTGCTGCTGCTGCTGCTGCGTGCTGCTGCTGCTGCTGCGTGCTGCTGCTGCTGCTGCGTGCTGCTGCTGCTGCTGCTGCTGCGTGCTTCTGCTGCTGCTGCTGCGTGCTGCTGCTGCTGCTGCGTGCTGCTGCTGCTGCTGCGAACTGCTGCTGCTGCTGCGTGCTGCTGCTGCTGCGTGCTGCTGCTGCTGCTGCTGTTACTGCTGCGTGCTGCTGCTGCTGCGTGCTGCTGCTGCTGCTGCGTGCTGCTGCTGCTGCTGCTGCTGCTGCGTGCTGCTGCTGCTGCTGCGTGCTGCTGCTGCTGCTGCGTTCTGCTGCTGCTGCTGCTGCTGCTGCGTCATACTGCGTGCTGCTGCTGCTGCTGCGTGCTGCTGCTGCTGCGTGCTGCTGCTGCTGCTGCGTGCTGCTGCTGCTGCTGCGTGCTGCGTGCTGCTGCTGCTGCTGCATGATGCTGCTGCTGCTGCGTGCTGCTGCGTGCTGCGTGCTGCTGCTGCTGCTGCGTGCTGCTGCTGCTGCTGCTGCTGCTGCGTGCTGCTGCTGCTGCGTACTGCTGCTGCTGCTGCGTGCTGCTGCTGCTGCTGCTGCTGCTGCTGCGTGCTGCTGCTGCTGCGTGCTGCTGCTGTTGCTGCGTGCTGCTGCTGCTGCTGCGTGCTGCTGCGTGCTGCTGCTGCATGCTGCGTGCTGCTGCTGCTGCGTGCTGCTGCTGCTGCTGCTGCTGCGTGCTGCTGCTGCTGCTGCGTGCTGCTGCTGCTGCGTGCTGCGTGCTGCTGCTGCTGCTGCGTGCTGCTGCTGCTGCGTGCTGCTGCTGCTGCTGCTGTTACTGCTGCGTGCTGCTGCTGCTGCTGCGTGCTGCTGCTGCTGCTGCGTGCTGCTGCTGCTGCTGCTACTGCTGCGTGCTGCTGCTGCTGCTGCGTGCTGCTGCTGCTGCGTGCTGCGTGCTGCTGCTGCGTTCTGCTGCTGCTGCTGCGTGCTGCTGCTGCTGCTGCGTGCCGCAGCTGCTAATGCAAGCTGCTGCTGCGTGCTGCGTGCTGCTGCTGCTGCGTGCTGCTGCTGCTGCGTGCTGCGTGCTGCTGCTGCTGCTGCATGATGCTGCTCCTGCTGCGTGCTGCTGCTGCTGCTGCTGCTGCTGCGTGCTGCGTGCTGCTGCTGCTGCTGCGTGCTGCTGTTGCTGCTGCGTCATACTGCGTGCTGCTGCTGCTGCTGCGTGCTGCTGCTGCTGCTGCTGCTGCTACGTGCTGCTGCTGCTGCTGCGTGCTGCTGCAGCTGCTGCGTGCTGCTGCTGCTGCTGCGTGCTGCTGCTGCTGCGTGCTGCGTGCTGCTGCTGCTGCTGCATGATGCTGCTCCTGCTGCGTGCTGCTGCTGCTGCTGCGTGCTGCGTGCTGCTCCTGCTGCTGCGTGCTGCTGCTGCTGCTGCTGCTGCTGCGTGCTGCTGCTGCTACTGCTGCGTGCTGCTGCTGCTGCTGCGTACTGCTGCGTGCTGCTGCGTGCTGCTGCGTGCTGCTGCTGCTGAAGCGTGCTGCTGCTGCTGCTGTTGCTGCGTGCTGCTGCTGCTGCTGCGTGCTGCTGCGTGCTGCTGCTGCATGCTGCGTGCTGCTGCTGCTGCGTGCTGCTGCTGCTGCTGCGTGCTGCTGCTGCTGCTGCGTGCTGCTGCTGCTGCGTGCTGCTGCTGCTGCTGCTGCGTGCTGCTGCTGCTGCTGCGTGCTGCTGCTGCTGCTGCGTGCTGCTGCTGCTGCTGCGAACTGCTGAAGCTGCTGCGTGCTGCTGCGTGCTGCTGCTGCGTGCTGCGTGCTGCTGCTGCTGCTGCTGCTGCTGCTGCTGCTGCTGCGTGCTGCTGCTGCTGCGTGCTGCGTGCAGCTGCTGCTGCTGCATGATGCTGCTCCTGCTGCGTGCTGCTGCTGCTGCTGCTGCTGCTGCTGCGTGCTGCGTGCTGCTGCTGCTGCTGCTGCGTCATACTGCGTGCTGCTGCTGCTGCTGCGTGCTGCTGCTGCTGCTGCTGCTGCTACGTACTGCTGCTGCTGCTGCGTGCTGCTGCAGCTGCTGCGTGCTGCTGCTGCTGCGTGCTGCTGCTGCTGCTGTTGCTGCGTGCTGCTGCTGCTGCTGCGTGCTGCTGCGTGCTGCTGCTGCTGCGTGCTGCGTGCAGCTGCTGCTGCT
Organism: Lasioglossum pauxillum; assembly: GCA_933228785.1. NCBI lineage: Eukaryota > Metazoa > Arthropoda > Insecta > Hymenoptera > Halictidae > Lasioglossum > Lasioglossum pauxillum. The sequence continues at coordinate 21,253,068 of OW121707.1, forward strand.
GCATGATGCTGCTCCTGCTGCGTGCTGCTGCTGCTGCTGCTGCTGCTGCTGCTGCTGCGTGCTGCGTGCTGCTGCTGCTGCTGCTGCGTCATACTGCGTGCTGCTGCTGCTGCTGCGTGCTGCTGCTGCTGCTGCTGCTGCTACGTACTGCTGCTGCTGCTGCGTGCTGCTGCAGCTGCTGCGTGCTGCTGCTGCTGCGTGCTGCTGCTGCTGCTGTTGCTGCGTGCTGCTGCTGCTGCTGCGTGCTGCTGCGTGCTGCTGCTGCATGCTGCGTGCTGCTGCTGCTGCGTGCTGCTGCTGCTGCTGCGTGCTGCTGCTGCTGCTGCGTGCTGCTGCTGCTGCTGCTGCGTGCTGCTGCTGCTGCTGCGTGCTGCTGCTGCTGCTGCGAACTGCTGCTGCTGCTGCGTGCTGCTGCGTGCTGCTGCTGCGTGCTGCGTGCTGCTGCTGCTGCTGCTGCGTGCTGCTGCTGCTGCGTGCTGCGTGCAGCTGCTGCTGCTGCATGATGCTGCTCCTGCTGCGTGCTGCTGCTGCTGCTGCTGCTGCTGCTGCTGCTGCTGCTGCTGCGTGCTGCGTGCTGCTGCTGCTGCTGCTGCGTCATACTGCGTGCTGCTGCTGCTGCTGCGTGCTGCTGCTGCTGCTGCTGCTGCTACGTACTGCTGCTGCTGCTGCGTGCTGCTGCAGCTGCTGCGTGCTGCTGCTGCTGCTGCTGCTGCTGCGTGCTGCTGCTGCTGCTGCGTGCTGCGTGCTGCTGCTGCTGCTGCATGATGCTGCTGCTGCTGCGTGCTGCTGCGTGCTGCGTGCTGCTGCTGCTGCTGCGTGCTGCTGCTGCTGCTGCTGCTGCGTGCTGCTGCTGCTGCGTACTGCTGCTGCTGCTGCGTGCTGCTGCTGCTGCTGCTGCTGCTGCTGCTGCGTGCTGCTGCTGCTGCGTGCTGCTGCTGCTGCTGTTGCTGCGTGCTGCTGCTGCTGCTGCGTGCTGCTGCGTGCTGCTGCTGCATGCTGCGTGCTGCTGCTGCTGCGTGCTGCTGCTGCTGCTGCTGCTGCGTGCTGCTGCTGCTGCTGCGTGCTGCTGCTGCTGCGTGCTGCGTGCTGCTGCTGCTGCTGCGTGCTGCTGCTGCTGCGTGCTGCTGCTGCTGCTGCTGTTACTGCTGCGTGCTGCTGCTGCTGCTGCGTGCTGCTGCTGCTGCTGCGTGCTGCTGCTGCTGCTGCTGCTGCTGCTGCGTGCTGCTGCTGCTGCTGCTGCTGCGTCATACTGCGTGCTGCTGCTGCTGCTGCGTGCTGCTGCTGCTGCTGCGTGCTGCTGCTGCTGCTGCGTGCTGCGTGCTGCTGCTGCTGCTGCATGATGCTGCTGCTGCTGCGTGCTGCTGCGTGCTGCGTGCTGCTGCTGCTGCTGCGTGCTGCTGCTGCTGCTGCTGCTGCTGCGTGCTGCTGCTGCTGCGTACTGCTGCTGCTGCTGCGTGCTGCTGCTGCTGCTGCTGCTGCGTGCTGCTGCTGCTGCTGCTGCTGCTGCTGCTGCTGCGTGCTGCGTGCTGCTGCTGCGTGCTGCTGCTGCTGCGTGCTACGTGCTGCTGCTGCTGCTGCTGCATGATGCTGCTCCTGCTGCGTGCTGCTGCTGCTGCTGCTGCTGCTGCTGCTGCTGCTGCGTGCTGCGTGCTGCTGCTGCTGCTGCGTGCTGCTGTTGCTGCTGCGTCATACTGCGTGCTGCTGCTGCTGCTGCGTGCTGCTGCTGCTGCTGCTGCTGCTACGTGCTGCTGCTGCTGCTGCGTGCTGCTGCAGCTGCTGCGTGCTGCTGCTGCTGCTGCGTGCTGCTGCTGCTGCGTGCTGCGTGCTGCTGCTGCTGCTGCATGATGCTGCTCCTGCTGCGTGCTGCTGCTGCTGCTGCTGCTGCTGCTGCTGCTGCTGCTGCTGCGTGCTGCGTGCTGCTCCTGCTGCTGCGTGCTGCTGCTGCTGCTGCTGCTGCTGCTGCTGCGTGCTGCTGCTGCTACTGCTGCGTGCTGCTGCTGCTGCTGCGTGCTGCTGCGTGCTGCTGCGTGCTGCTGCTGCTGCTGCGTGCTGCTGCTGCTGCTGTTGCTGCGTGCTGCTGCTGCTGCTGCGTGCTGCTGCGTGCTGCTGCTGCATGCTGCGTGCTGCTGCTGCTGCGTGCTGCTGCTGCTGCTGCGTGATGATGCTGCTGCTGCGTGCTGCTGCTGCTGCTGCTGCGTGCTGCTGCTGCTGCTGCGTGCTGCTGCTGCTGCTGCGTGCTGCTGCTGCTGCTGCGAACTGCTGCTGCTGCTGCGTGCTGCTGCGTGCTGCTGCTGCGTGCTGCGTGCTGCTGCTGCTGCTGCTGCTGCTGCTGCTGCGTGCTGCTGCTGCTGCGTGCTGCGTGCAGCTGCTGCTGCTGCATGATGCTGCTCCTGCTGCGTGCTGCTGCTGCTGCTGCTGCTGCTGCTGCTGCTGCTGCGTGCTGCGTGCTGCTGCTGCTGCTGCTGCGTCATACTGCGTGCTGCTGCTGCTGCTGCATGCTGCTGCTGCTGCTGCTGCTGCTACGTACTGCTGCTGCTGCTGCGTGCTGCTGCAGCTGCTGCGTGCTGCTGCTGCTGCTGCGTGCTGCTGCTGCTGCTGCTGCTGCGTGCTGCGTGCTGCTGCTGCTGCTGCGTGCTGCTGCTGCTGCTGCGTGCTGCTGCTGCTGCTGCTGCTGCTGCGTGCTGCTGCTGCTGCGTGCTGCTGCTGCTGCTGTTGCTGCGTGCTGCTGCTGCTGCTGCGTGCTGCTGCGTGCTGCTGCTGCATGCTGCGTGCTGCTGCTGCTGCGTGCTGCTGCTGCTGCTGCGTGCTGCTGCTGCTGCTGCGTGCTGCTGCTGCTGCTGCTGCGTGCTGCTGCTGCTGCTGCGTGCTGCTGCTGCTGCTGCGAACTGCTGCTGCTGCTGCGTGCTGCTGCGTGCTGCTGCTGCGTGCTGCGTGCTGCTGCTGCTGCTGCTGCTGCTGCTGCTGCTGCTGCGTGCTGCTGCTGCTGCGTGCTGCGTGCAGCTGCTGCTGCTGCATGATGCTGCTCCTGCTGCGTGCTGCTACTGCTGCTGCTGCTGCTGCTGCTGCTGCTGCGTGCTGCGTGCTGCTGCTGCTGCTGCTGCGTCATACTGCGTGCTGCTGCTGCTGCTGCGTGCTGCTGCTGCTGCTGCTGCTGCTACGTACTGCTGCTGCTGCTGCGTGCTGCTGCAGCTGCTGCGTGCTGCTGCTGCTGCTGCTGCTGCGTGCTGCTGCTGCTGCTGCGTGCTGCGTGCTGCTGCTGCTGCTGCATGATGCTGCTGCTGCTGCGTGCTGCTGCGTGCTGCGTGCTGCTGCTGCTGCTGCGTGCTGCTGCTGCTGCTGCTGCTGCTGCTGCGTGCTGCTGCTGCTGCGTGCTGCTGCTGCTGCTGCGTGCTGCTGCTGCTGCTGCTGCTGCTGCTGCTGCTGCGTGCTGCTGCTGCTGCGTGCTGCTGCTGCTGCTGCTGCTGTTGCTGCGTGCTGCTGCTGCTGCTGCGTGCTGCTGCGTGCTGCTGCTGCATGCTGCGTGCTGCTGCTGCAGCGTGCTGCTGCTGCTGCTGCTGCGTGCTGCTGCTGCTGCTGCTGCTGCGTGCTGCTGCTGCTGCTGCGTGCTGCTGCTGCTGCGTGCTGCGTGCTGCTGCTGCTGCTGCGTCCTGCTGCTGCTGCGTGCTGCTGCTGCTGCTGCTGTTACTGCTGCGTGCTGCTGCTGCTGCTGCGTGCTGCTGCTGCTGCTGCGTGCTGCTGCTGCTGCTGCTGCTGCTGCTGCGTGCTGCTGCTGCTGCTGCGTGCTGCTGCTGCTGCTGCGTGCTGCTGCTGCTGCTGCGTGCTGCGTGCTGCTGCTGCTGCTGCATGATGCTGCTGCTACTGCGTGCTGCTGCGTGCTGCGTGCTGCTGCTGCTGCTGCGTGCTGCTGCTGCTGCTGCTGCTGCTGCTGCTGCTGCGTGCTGCTGCTGCTGCGTACTGCTGCGGCTGCTGCGTGCTGCTGCTGCTGCTGCTGCTGCGTGCTGCTGCTGCTGCGTGCTGCTGCTGCTGCTGTTGCTGCGTGCTGCTGCTGCTGCTGCGTGCTGCTGCTGCATGCTGCGTGCTGCTGCTGCTGCTGCTGCGTGCTGCTGCTGCTCCTGCTGCTGCGTGCTGCTGCTGCTGCTGCGTGCTGCTGCTGCTGCTGCTGCGTGCTGCTGCTGCTGCTGTTACTGCTGCGTGCTGCTGCTGCTGCTGCGTGCTGCTGCTGCTGCTGCGTGCTGCTGCGTGCTGCTGCTGCTGCTGCTGCTGCGTGCTGCTGCTGCTGCTGCTGCTGCTGCGTGCTGCTGCTGCTGCGTACTGCTGCTGCTGCTGCGTGCTGCTGCTGCTGCTGCTGCTGCTGCTGCGTGCTGCTGCTGCTGCGTGCTGCTGCTGCTGCTGTTGCTGCGTGCTGCTGCTGCTGCTGCGTGCTGCTGCGTGCTGCTGCTGCATGCTGCGTGCTGCTGCTGCTGCGTGCTGCTGCTGCTGCTGCTGCTGCGTGCTGCTGCTGCTGCTGCGTGCTTCTGCTGCTGCTGCTGCGTGCTGCTGCTGCTGCTGCGTGCTGCTGCTGCTGCTGCGAACTGCTGCTGCTGCTGCGTGCTGCTGCTGCTGCGTGCTGCTGCTGCTGCTGCTGTTACTGCTGCGTGCTGCTGCTGCTGCTGCGTGCTGCTGCTGCTGCTGCGTGCTGCTGCTGCTGCTGCTGCTGCTGCTGCTGCGTGCTGCTGCTGCTGCTGCGTGCTGCTGCTGCTGCTGCGTTCTGCTGCTGCTGCTGCTGCTGCTGCGTCATACTGCGTGCTGCTGCTGCTGCTGCGTGCTGCTGCTGCGTGCTGCTGCTGCTGCTGCGTGCTGCTGCTGCTGCTGCGTGCTGCGTGCTGCTGCTGCTGCTGCATGATGCTGCTGCTGCTGCGTGCTGCTGCGTGCTGCGTGCTGCTGCTGCTGCTGCGTGCTGCTGCTGCTGCTGCTGCTGCTGCGTGCTGCTGCTGCTGCGTACTGCTGCTGCTGCTGCGTGCTGCTGCTGCTGCTGCTGCTGCTGCTGCGTGCTGCTGCTGCTGCGTGCTGCTGCTGCTGCTGTTGCTGCGTGCTGCTGCTGCTGCTGCGTGCTGCTGCGTGCTGCTGCTGCATGCTGCGTGCTGCTGCTGCTGCGTGCTGCTGCTGCATGCTGCGTGCTGCTGCTGCTGCTGCTGCGTGCTGCTGCTGCTCCTGCTGCTGCGTGCTGCTGCTGCTGCTGCGTGCTGCTGCTGCTGCTGCTGCGTGCTGCTGCTGCTGCTGTTACTGCTGCGTGCTGCTGCTGCTGCTGCGTGCTGCTGCTGCTGCTGCGTGCTGCTGCTGCTGCTGCTGCTGCTGCGTGCTGCTGCTGCTGCTGCGTGCTGCTGCTGCTGCGTGCTGCTGCTGCTGCTGCTGCTGCGTGCTGCTGCTGCTGCTGCTGCTGCTGCGTGCTGCTGCTGCTGCGTACTGCTGCTGCTGCTGCGTGCTGCTGCTGCTGCTGCTGCTGCTGCTGCGTGCTGCTGCTGCTGCGTGCTGCTGCTGCTGCTGTTGCTGCGTGCTGCTGCTGCTGCTGCGTGCTGCTGCGTGCTGCTGCTGCATGCTGCGTGCTGCTGCTGCTGCGTGCTGCTGCTGCTGCTGCTGCTGCGTGCTGCTGCTGCTGCTGCGTGCTTCTGCTGCTGCTGCTGCGTGCTGCTGCTGCTGCTGCGTGCTGCTGCTGCTGCTGCGAACTGCTGCTGCTGCTGCGTGCTGCTGCTGCTGCGTGCTGCTGCTGCTGCTGCTGTTACTGCTGCGTGCTGCTGCTGCTGCTGCGTGCTGCTGCTGCTGCTGCGTGCTGCTGCTGCTGCTGCTGCTGCTGCGTGCTGCTGCTGCTGCTGCGTGCTGCTGCTGCTGCTGCGTTCTGCTGCTGCTGCTGCTGCTGCTGCGTCATACTGCGTGCTGCTGCTGCTGCTGCGTGCTGCTGCTGCGTGCTGCTGCTGCTGCTGCGTGCTGCTGCTGCTGCTGCGTGCTGCGTGCTGCTGCTGCTGCTGCATGATGCTGCTGCTGCTGCGTGCTGCTGCGTGCTGCGTGCTGCTGCTGCTGCTGCGTGCTGCTGCTGCTGCTGCTGCTGCTGCGTGCTGCTGCTGCTGCGTACTGCTGCTGCTGCTGCGTGCTGCTGCTGCTGCTGCTGCTGCTGCTGCGTGCTGCTGCTGCTGCGTGCTGCTGCTGCTGCTGTTGCTGCGTGCTGCTGCTGCTGCTGCGTGCTGCTGCGTGCTGCTGCTGCATGCTGCGTGCTGCTGCTGCTGCGTGCTGCTGCTGCTGCTGCTGCTGCGTGCTGCTGCTGCTGCTGCTGCTGCGTGCTGCTGCTGCTGCGTGCTGCGTGCTGCTGCTGCTGCTGCGTGCTGCTGCTGCTGCGTGCTGCTGCTGCTGCGTGCTGCTGCTGCTGCTGCTGTTACTGCTGCGTGCTGCTGCTGCTGCTGCGTGCTGCTGCTGCTGCTGCGTGCTGCTGCTGCTGCTGCTACTGCTGCGTGCTGCTGCTGCTGCTGCGTGCTGCTGCTGCTGCGTGCTGCGTGCTGCTGCTGCGTTCTGCTGCTGCTGCTGCGTGCTGCTGCTGCTGCTGCGTGCCGCAGCTGCTAATGCAAGCTGCTGCTGCGTGCTGCGTGCTGCTGCTGCTGCGTGCTGCTGCTGCTGCGTGCTGCGTGCTGCTGCTGCTGCTGCATGATGCTGCTCCTGCTGCGTGCTGCTGCTGCTGCTGCTGCTGCTGCGTGCTGCGTGCTGCTGCTGCTGCTGCGTGCTGCTGTTGCTGCTGCGTCATACTGCGTGCTGCTGCTGCTGCTGCGTGCTGCTGCTGCTGCTGCTGCTGCTACGTGCTGCTGCTGCTGCTGCGTGCTGCTGCAGCTGCTGCGTGCTGCTGCTGCTGCTGCGTGCTGCTGCTGCTGCGTGCTGCGTGCTGCTGCTGCTGCTGCATGATGCTGCTCCTGCTGCGTGCTGCTGCTGCTGCTGCGTGCTGCGTGCTGCTCCTGCTGCTGCGTGCTGCTGCTGCTGCTGCTGCTGCTGCGTGCTGCTGCTGCTACTGCTGCGTGCTGCTGCTGCTGCTGCGTACTGCTGCGTGCTGCTGCGTGCTGCTGCGTGCTGCTGCTGCTGAAGCGTGCTGCTGCTGCTGCTGTTGCTGCGTGCTGCTGCTGCTGCTGCGTGCTGCTGCGTGCTGCTGCTGCATGCTGCGTGCTGCTGCTGCTGCGTGCTGCTGCTGCTGCTGCGTGCTGCTGCTGCTGCTGCGTGCTGCTGCTGCTGCGTGCTGCTGCTGCTGCTGCTGCGTGCTGCTGCTGCTGCTGCGTGCTGCTGCTGCTGCTGCGTGCTGCTGCTGCTGCTGCGAACTGCTGAAGCTGCTGCGTGCTGCTGCGTGCTGCTGCTGCGTGCTGCGTGCTGCTGCTGCTGCTGCTGCTGCTGCTGCTGCGTGCTGCTGCTGCTGCGTGCTGCGTGCAGCTGCTGCTGCTGCATGATGCTGCTCCTGCTGCGTGCTGCTGCTGCTGCTGCTGCTGCTGCTGCGTGCTGCGTGCTGCTGCTGCTGCTGCTGCGTCATACTGCGTGCTGCTGCTGCTGCTGCGTGCTGCTGCTGCTGCTGCTGCTGCTACGTACTGCTGCTGCTGCTGCGTGCTGCTGCAGCTGCTGCGTGCTGCTGCTGCTGCGTGCTGCTGCTGCTGCTGTTGCTGCGTGCTGCTGCTGCTGCTGCGTGCTGCTGCGTGCTGCTGCTGCTGCGTGCTGCGTGCAGCTGCTGCTGCTGCATGATGCTGCTCCTGCTGCGTGCTGCTGCTGCTGCTGCTGCTGCTGCTGCGTGCTGCGTGCTGCTGCTGCTGCTGCTGCGTCATACTGCGTGCTGCTGCTGCTGCTGCGTGCTGCTGCTGCTGCTGCTGCTGCTACGTACTGCTGCTGCTGCTGCGTGCTGCTGCAGCTGCTGCGTGCTGCTGCTGCTGCGTGCTGCTGCTGCTGCTGTTGCTGCGTGCTGCTGCTGCTGCTGCGTGCTGCTGCGTGCTGCTGCTGCATGCTGCGTGCTGCTGCTGCTGCGTGCTGCTGCTGCTGCTGCGTGCTGCTGCTGCTGCTGCGTGCTGCTGCTGCTGCTGCTGCGTGCTGCTGCTGCTGCTGCGTGCTGCTGCTGCTGCTGCGAACTGCTGCTGCTGCTGCTGCTGCTGTTGCTGCGTGCTGCTGCTGCTGCTGCGTGCTGCTGCGTGCAGCTGCTGCATGCTGCGTGCTGCTGCTGCTGCGTGCTGCTGCTGCTGCTGCGTGATGATGCTGCTGCTGCGTGCTGCTGCTGCTGCTGCTGCGTGCTGCTGCTGCTGCTGCGTGCTGCTGCTGCTGCTGCGTGCTGCTGCTGCTGCTGCGAACTGCTGCTGCTGCTGCGTGCTGCTGCGTGCTGCTGCTGCTGCGTGCTGCTGCTGCTGCTGCGTGCTGCTGCTGCTGCGTGCTGCGTGCTGCTGCTGCTGCTGCGTGCTGCTGCTGCTGCGTGCTGCTGCTGCTGCTGCTGTTACTGCTGCGTGCTGCTGCTGCTGCTGCGTGCTGCTGCTGCTGCTGCGTGCTGCTGCTGCTGCTGCTGCTGCGTGCTGCTGCTGCTGCTGCGTGCTGCTGCTGCTGCTGCGTGCTGCTGCTGCTGCTGCGTGCTGCTGCTGCTGCTGCTGCTGCGTCATACTGCGTGCTGCTGCTGCTGCTGCGTGCTGCTGCTGCTGCGTGCTGCTGCTGCTGCTGCGTGCTGCTGCTGCTGCTGCGTGCTGCGTGCTGCTGCTGCTGCTGCATGATGCTGCTGCTGCTGCGTGCTGCTGCGTGCTGCGTGCTGCTGCTGCTGCTGCTTGCTGCTGCTGCTGCTGCTGCTGCTGCGTGCTGCTGCTGCTGCGTACTGCTGCTGCTGCTGCGTGCTGCTGCTGCTGCTGCTGCTGCGTGCTGCTGCTGCTGCTGCTGCTGCTGCTGCTGCGTGCTGCGTGCTGCTGCTGCGTGCTGCTGCTGCTGCGTGCTACGTGCTGCTGCTGCTGCTGCTGCATGATGCTGCTCCTGCTGCGTGCTGCTGCTGCTGCTGCTGCTGCTGCGTGCTGCGTGCTGCTGCTGCTGCTGCGTGCTGCTGTTGCTGCTGCGTCATACTGCGTGCTGCTGCTGCTGCTGCGTGCTGCTGCTGCTGCTGCTGCTGCTACGTGCTGCTGCTGCTGCTGCGTGCTGCTGCAGCTGCTGCGTGCTGCTGCTGCTGCTGCGTGCTGCTGCTGCTGCGTGCTGCGTGCTGCTGCTGCTGCTGCATGATGCTGCTCCTGCTGCGTGCTGCTGCTGCTGCTGCTGCTGCTGCTGCTGCTGCTGCTGCTGCGTGCTGCGTGCTGCTCCTGCTGCTGCGTGCTGCTGCTGCTGCTGCTGCTGCGTGCTGCTGCTGCTACTGCTGCGTGCTGCTGCTGCTGCTGCGTGCTGCTGCGTGCTGCTGCTGCTGCTGCGTGCTGCTGCTGCTGCTGTTGCTGCGTGCTGCTGCTGCTGCTGCGTGCTGCTGCGTGCAGCTGCTGCATGCTGCGTGCTGCTGCTGCTGCGTGCTGCTGCTGCTGCTGCGTGATGATGCTGCTGCTGCGTGCTGCTGCTGCTGCTGCTGCGTGCTGCTGCTGCTGCTGCGTGCTGCTGCTGCTGCTGCGTGCTGCTGCTGCTGCTGCGAACTGCTGCTGCTGCTGCGTGCTGCTGCGTGCTGCTGCTGCGTGCTGCGTGCTGCTGCTGCTGCTGCTGCTGCTGCTGCGTGCTGCTGCTGCTGCTGTTGCTGCGTGCTGCTGCTGCTGCTGCGTGCTGCTGCGTGCTGATGCTGCATGCTGCGTGCTGCTGCTGCTGCGTGCTGCTGCTGCTGCTGCTGCTGCGTGCTGCTGCTGCTGCTGCGTGCTTCTGCTGCTGCTGCTGCGTGCTGCTGCTGCTGCTGCGTGCTGCTGCTGCTGCTGCGAACTGCTGCTGCTGCTGCGTGCTGCTGCTGCTGCGTGCTGCTGCTGCTGCTGCTGTTACTGCTGCGTGCTGCTGCTGCTGCTGCGTGCTGCTGCTGCTGCTGCGTGCTGCTGCTGCTGCTGCTGCTGCTGCGTGCTGCTGCTGCTGCTGCGTGCTGCTGCTGCTGCTGCGTTCTGCTGCTGCTGCTGCTGCTGCTGCGTCATACTGCGTGCTGCTGCTGCTGCTGCGTGCTGCTGCTGCTGCGTGCTGCTGCTGCTGCTGCGTGCTGCTGCTGCTGCTGCGTGCTGCGTGCTGCTGCTGCTGCTGCATGATGCTGCTGCTGCTGCGTGCTGCTGCGTGCTGCGTGCTGCTGCTGCTGCTGCGTGCTGCTGCTGCTGCTGCTGCTGCTGCGTGCTGCTGCTGCTGCGTACTGCTGCTGCTGCTGCGTGCTGCTGCTGCTGCTGCTGCGTGCTGCTGCTGCTGCGTGCTGCTGCTGCTGCTGTTGCTGCGTGCTGCTGCTGCTGCTGCGTGCTGCTGCGTGCTGCTGCTGCATGCTGCGTGCTGCTGCTGCTGCGTGCTGCTGCTGCTGCTGCTGCTGCGTGCTGCTGCTGCTGCTGCGTGCTGCTGCTGCTGCGTGCTGCGTGCTGCTGCTGCTGCTGCGTGCTGCTGCTGCTGCGTGCTGCTGCTGCTGCGTGCTGCTGCTGCTGCTGCTGTTACTGCTGCGTGCTGCTGCTGCTGCTGCGTGCTGCTGCTGCTGCTGCGTGCTGCTGCTGCTGCTGCTACTGCTGCGTGCTGCTGCTGCTGCTGCGTGCTGCTGCTGCTGCGTGCTGCGTGCTGCTGCTGCGTTCTGCTGCTGCTGCTGCGTGCTGCTGCTGCTGCTGCGTGCCGCAGCTGCTAATGCAAGCTGCTGCTGCGTGCTGCTGCTGCTGCTGCGTGCCGCAGCTGCTAATGCAAGCTGCTGCTGCGTGCTGCGTGCTGCTGCTGCTGCGTGCTGCTGCTGCTGCGTGCTGCGTGCTGCTGCTGCTGCTGCATGATGCTGCTCCTGCTGCGTGCTGCTGCTGCTGCTGCTGCTGCTGCTGCTGCTGCTGCGTGCTGCGTGCTGCTGCTGCTGCTGCGTGCTGCTGTTGCTGCTGCGTCATACTGCGTGCTGCTGCTGCTGCTGCGTGCTGCTGCTGCTGCTGCTGCTGCTACGTGCTGCTGCTGCTGCTGCGTGCTGCTGCAGCTGCTGCGTGCTGCTGCTGCTGCTGCGTGCTGCTGCTGCTGCGTGCTGCGTGCTGCTGCTGCTGCTGCATGATGCTGCTCCTGCTGCGTGCTGCTGCTGCTGCTGCGTGCTGCGTGCTGCTCCTGCTGCTGCGTGCTGCTGCTGCTGCTGCTGCTGCTGCGTGCTGCTGCTGCTACTGCTGCGTGCTGCTGCTGCTGCTGCGTACTGCTGCGTGCTGCTGCGTGCTGCTGCGTGCTGCTGCTGCTGAAGCGTGCTGCTGCTGCTGCTGTTGCTGCGTGCTGCTGCATGATGCTGCTGCTGCTGCGTGCTGCTGCTGCATGCTGCGTGCTGCTGCTGCTGCGTGCTGCTGCTGCTGCTGCGTGCTGCTGCTGCTGCTGCGTGCTGCTGCTGCTGCGTGCTGCTGCTGCTGCTGCTGCGTGCTGCTGCTGCTGCTGCGTGCTGCTGCGTGCTGCTGCTGCTGAAGCGTGCTGCTGCTGCTGCTGTTGCTGTTGCTGCTGCTGCTGCATGATGCTGCTGCTGCTGCGTGCTGCTGCGTGCTGCGTGCTGCTGCTGCGTGCTGCTGCTGCTGCTGCTGCTGCTGCGTGCTGCTGCTGCTGCGTACTGCTGCTGCTGCTGCGTGCTGCTGCTGCTGCTGCTGCTGCTGCTGCTGCGTGCTGCTGCTGCTGCGTGCTGCTGCTGCTGCTGTTGCTGCGTGCTGCTGCTGCTGCTGCGTGCTGCTGCGTGCTGCTGCTGCATGCTGCGTGCTGCTGCTGCTGCGTGCTGCTGCTGCATGCTGCGTGCTGCTGCTGCTGCTGCTGCGTGCTGCTGCTGCTCCTGCTGCTGCGTGCTGCTGCTGCTGCTGCGTGCTGCTGCTGCTGCTGCTGCGTGCTGCTGCTGCTGCTGTTACTGCTGCGTGCTGCTGCTGCTGCTGCGTGCTGCTGCTGCTGCTGCGTGCTGCTGCTGCTGCTGCTGCTGCTGCGTGCTGCTGCTGCTGCTGCGTGCTGCTGCTGCTGCGTGCTGCTGCTGCTGCTGCTGCTGCGTGCTGCTGCTGCTGCTGCTGCTGCTGCGTGCTGCTGCTGCTGCGTACTGCTGCTGCTGCTGCGTGCTGCTGCTGCTGCTGCTGCTGCTGCTGCGTGCTGCTGCTGCTGCGTGCTGCTGCTGCTGCTGTTGCTGCGTGCTGCTGCTGCTGCTGCGTGCTGCTGCGTGCTGCTGCTGCATGCTGCGTGCTGCTGCTGCTGCGTGCTGCTGCTGCTGCTGCTGCTGCGTGCTGCTGCTGCTGCTGCGTGCTTCTGCTGCTGCTGCTGCGTGCTGCTGCTGCTGCTGCGTGCTGCTGCTGCTGCTGCGAACTGCTGCTGCTGCTGCGTGCTGCTGCTGCTGCGTGCTGCTGCTGCTGCTGCTGTTACTGCTGCGTGCTGCTGCTGCTGCTGCGTGCTGCTGCTGCTGCTGCGTGCTGCTGCTGCTGCTGCTGCTGCTGCGTGCTGCTGCTGCTGCTGCGTGCTGCTGCTGCTGCTGCGTTCTGCTGCTGCTGCTGCTGCTGCTGCGTCATACTGCGTGCTGCTGCTGCTGCTGCGTGCTGCTGCTGCGTGCTGCTGCTGCTGCTGCGTGCTGCTGCTGCTGCTGCGTGCTGCGTGCTGCTGCTGCTGCTGCATGATGCTGCTGCTGCTGCGTGCTGCTGCGTGCTGCGTGCTGCTGCTGCTGCTGCGTGCTGCTGCTGCTGCTGCTGCTGCTGCGTGCTGCTGCTGCTGCGTACTGCTGCTGCTGCTGCGTGCTGCTGCTGCTGCTGCTGCTGCTGCTGCGTGCTGCTGCTGCTGCGTGCTGCTGCTGCTGCTGTTGCTGCGTGCTGCTGCTGCTGCTGCGTGCTGCTGCGTGCTGCTGCTGCATGCTGCGTGCTGCTGCTGCTGCGTGCTGCTGCTGCTGCTGCTGCTGCGTGCTGCTGCTGCTGCTGCGTGCTGCTGCTGCTGCGTGCTGCGTGCTGCTGCTGCTGCTGCGTGCTGCTGCTGCTGCGTGCTGCTGCTGCTGCGTGCTGCTGCTGCTGCTGCTGTTACTGCTGCGTGCTGCTGCTGCTGCTGCGTGCTGCTGCTGCTGCTGCGTGCTGCTGCTGCTGCTGCTACTGCTGCGTGCTGCTGCTGCTGCTGCGTGCTGCTGCTGCTGCGTGCTGCGTGCTGCTGCTGCGTTCTGCTGCTGCTGCTGCGTGCTGCTGCTGCTGCTGCGTGCCGCAGCTGCTAATGCAAGCTGCTGCTGCGTGCTGCGTGCTGCTGCTGCTGCGTGCTGCTGCTGCTGCGTGCTGCGTGCTGCTGCTGCTGCTGCATGATGCTGCTCCTGCTGCGTGCTGCTGCTGCTGCTGCTGCTGCTGCGTGCTGCGTGCTGCTGCTGCTGCTGCGTGCTGCTGTTGCTGCTGCGTCATACTGCGTGCTGCTGCTGCTGCTGCGTGCTGCTGCTGCTGCTGCTGCTGCTACGTGCTGCTGCTGCTGCTGCGTGCTGCTGCAGCTGCTGCGTGCTGCTGCTGCTGCTGCGTGCTGCTGCTGCTGCGTGCTGCGTGCTGCTGCTGCTGCTGCATGATGCTGCTCCTGCTGCGTGCTGCTGCTGCTGCTGCGTGCTGCGTGCTGCTCCTGCTGCTGCGTGCTGCTGCTGCTGCTGCTGCTGCTGCGTGCTGCTGCTGCTACTGCTGCGTGCTGCTGCTGCTGCTGCGTACTGCTGCGTGCTGCTGCGTGCTGCTGCGTGCTGCTGCTGCTGAAGCGTGCTGCTGCTGCTGCTGTTGCTGCGTGCTGCTGCTGCTGCTGCGTGCTGCTGCGTGCTGCTGCTGCATGCTGCGTGCTGCTGCTGCTGCGTGCTGCTGCTGCTGCTGCGTGCTGCTGCTGCTGCTGCGTGCTGCTGCTGCTGCGTGCTGCTGCTGCTGCTGCTGCGTGCTGCTGCTGCTGCTGCGTGCTGCTGCTGCTGCTGCGTGCTGCTGCTGCTGCTGCGAACTGCTGAAGCTGCTGCGTGCTGCTGCGTGCTGCTGCTGCGTGCTGCGTGCTGCTGCTGCTGCTGCTGCTGCTGCTGCTGCGTGCTGCTGCTGCTGCGTGCTGCGTGCAGCTGCTGCTGCTGCATGATGCTGCTCCTGCTGCGTGCTGCTGCTGCTGCTGCTGCTGCTGCTGCGTGCTGCGTGCTGCTGCTGCTGCTGCTGCGTCATACTGCGTGCTGCTGCTGCTGCTGCGTGCTGCTGCTGCTGCTGCTGCTGCTACGTACTGCTGCTGCGTGCTGCTGCTGCTGCGTGCTGCTGCTGCTGCTGTTGCTGCGTGCTGCTGCTGCTGCTGCGTGCTGCTGCGTGCTGCTGCTGCTGCGTGCTGCGTGCAGCTGCTGCTGCTGCATGATGCTGCTCCTGCTGCGTGCTGCTGCTGCTGCTGCTGCTGCTGCTGCGTGCTGCGTGCTGCTGCTGCTGCTGCTGCGTCATACTGCGTGCTGCTGCTGCTGCTGCGTGCTGCTGCTGCTGCTGCTGCTGCTACGTACTGCTGCTGCTGCTGCGTGCTGCTGCAGCTGCTGCGTGCTGCTGCTGCTGCGTGCTGCTGCTGCTGCTGTTGCTGCGTGCTGCTGCTGCTGCTGCGTGCTGCTGCGTGCTGCTGCTGCATGCTGCGTGCTGCTGCTGCTGCGTGCTGCTGCTGCTGCTGCGTGCTGCTGCTGCTGCTGCGTGCTGCTGCTGCTGCTGCTGCGTGCTGCTGCTGCTGCTGCGTGCTGCTGCTGCTGCTGCGAACTGCTGCTGCTGCTGCGTGCTGCTGCGTGCTGCTGCTGCGTGCTGCGTGCTGCTGCTGCTGCTGCTGCTGCTGCGTGCTGCTGCTGCTGCGTGCTGCGTGCAGCTGCTGCTGCTGCATGATGCTGCTCCTGCTGCGTGCTGCTGCTGCTGCTGCTGCTGCTGCTGCGTGCTGCGTGCTGCTGCTGCTGCTGCTGCGTCATACTGCGTGCTGCTGCTGCTGCTGCGTGCTGCTGCTGCTGCTGCTGCTGCTACGTACTGCTGCTGCTGCTGCGTGCTGCTGCAGCTGCTGCGTGCTGCTGCTGCTGCTGCTGCTGCGTGCTGCTGCTGCTGCTGCGTGCTGCGTGCTGCTGCTGCTGCTGCATGATGCTGCTGCTGCTGCGTGCTGCTGCGTGCTGCGTGCTGCTGCTGCTGCTGCGTGCTGCTGCTGCTGCTGCTGCTGCGTGCTGCTGCTGCTGCGTACTGCTGCTGCTGCTGCGTGCTGCTGCTGCTGCTGCTGCTGCGTGCTGCTGCTGCTGCGTGCTGCTGCTGCTGCTGTTGCTGCGTGCTGCTGCTGCTGCTGCGTGCTGCTGCGTGCTGCTGCTGCATGCTGCGTGCTGCTGCTGCTGCGTGCTGCTGCTGCTGCTGCTGCTGCGTGCTGCTGCTGCTGCTGCGTGCTGCTGCTGCTGCGTGCTGCGTGCTGCTGCTGCTGCTGCGTGCTGCTGCTGCTGCGTGCTGCTGCTGCTGCTGCTGTTACTGCTGCGTGCTGCTGCTGCTGCTGCGTGCTGCTGCTGCTGCTGCGTGCTGCTGCTGCTGCTGCTGCGTGCTGCTGCTGCTGCTGCGTGCTGCTGCTGCTGCTGCGTGCTGCTGCTGCTGCTGCGTGCTGCTGCTGCTGCTGCTGCTGCGTCATACTGCGTGCTGCTGCTGCTGCTGCGTGCTGCTGCTGCTGCTGCGTGCTGCTGCTGCTGCTGCGTGCTGCGTGCTGCTGCTGCTGCTGCATGATGCTGCTGCTGCTGCGTGCTGCTGCGTGCTGCGTGCTGCTGCTGCTGCTGCGTGCTGCTGCTGCTGCTGCTGCTGCTGCGTGCTGCTGCTGCTGCGTACTGCTGCTGCTGCTGCGTGCTGCTGCTGCTGCTGCTGCTGCGTGCTGCTGCTGCTGCTGCTGCTGCTGCTGCTGCGTGCTGCGTGCTGCTGCTGCGTGCTGCTGCTGCTGCGTGCTACGTGCTGCTGCTGCTGCTGCTGCATGATGCTGCTCCTGCTGCGTGCTGCTGCTGCTGCTGCTGCTGCTGCTGCTGCGTGCTGCGTGCTGCTGCTGCTGCTGCGTGCTGCTGTTGCTGCTGCGTCATACTGCGTGCTGCTGCTGCTGCTGCGTGCTGCTGCTGCTGCTGCTGCTGCTACGTGCTGCTGCTGCTGCTGCGTGCTGCTGCAGCTGCTGCGTGCTGCTGCTGCTGCTGCGTGCTGCTGCTGCTGCGTGCTGCGTGCTGCTGCTGCTGCTGCATGATGCTGCTCCTGCTGCGTGCTGCTGCTGCTGCTGCTGCTGCTGCTGCTGCTGCTGCTGCTGCGTGCTGCGTGCTGCTCCTGCTGCTGCGTGCTGCTGCTGCTGCTGCTGCTGCGTGCTGCTGCTGCTACTGCTGCGTGCTGCTGCTGCTGCTGCGTGCTGCTGCGTGCTGCTGCTGCTGCTGCGTGCTGCTGCTGCTGCTGTTGCTGCGTGCTGCTGCTGCTGCTGCGTGCTGCTGCGTGCAGCTGCTGCATGCTGCGTGCTGCTGCTGCTGCGTGCTGCTGCTGCTGCTGCGTGATGATGCTGCTGCTGCGTGCTGCTGCTGCTGCTGCTGCGTGCTGCTGCTGCTGCTGCGTGCTGCTGCTGCTGCTGCGTGCTGCTGCTGCTGCTGCGAACTGCTGCTGCTGCTGCGTGCTGCTGCGTGCTGCTGCTGCGTGCTGCGTGCTGCTGCTGCTGCTGCTGCTGCTGCTGCGTGCTGCTGCTGCTGCGTGCTGCTGCTGCTGCTGTTGCTGCGTGCTGCTGCTGCTGCTGCGTGCTGCTGCGTGCTGATGCTGCATGCTGCGTGCTGCTGCTGCTGCGTGCTGCTGCTGCTGCTGCTGCTGCGTGCTGCTGCTGCTGCTGCGTGCTTCTGCTGCTGCTGCTGCGTGCTGCTGCTGCTGCTGCGTGCTGCTGCTGCTGCTGCGAACTGCTGCTGCTGCTGCGTGCTGCTGCTGCTGCGTGCTGCTGCTGCTGCTGCTGTTACTGCTGCGTGCTGCTGCTGCTGCTGCGTGCTGCTGCTGCTGCTGCGTGCTGCTGCTGCTGCTGCTGCTGCTGCGTGCTGCTGCTGCTGCTGCGTGCTGCTGCTGCTGCTGCGTTCTGCTGCTGCTGCTGCTGCTGCTGCGTCATACTGCGTGCTGCTGCTGCTGCTGCGTGCTGCTGCTGCTGCGTGCTGCTGCTGCTGCTGCGTGCTGCTGCTGCTGCTGCGTGCTGCGTGCTGCTGCTGCTGCTGCATGATGCTGCTGCTGCTGCGTGCTGCTGCGTGCTGCGTGCTGCTGCTGCTGCTGCGTGCTGCTGCTGCTGCTGCTGCTGCTGCGTGCTGCTGCTGCTGCGTACTGCTGCTGCTGCTGCGTGCTGCTGCTGCTGCTGCTGCTGCTGCTGCGTGCTGCTGCTGCTGCGTGCTGCTGCTGCTGCTGTTGCTGCGTGCTGCTGCTGCTGCTGCGTGCTGCTGCGTGCTGCTGCTGCATGCTGCGTGCTGCTGCTGCTGCGTGCTGCTGCTGCTGCTGCTGCTGCGTGCTGCTGCTGCTGCTGCGTGCTGCTGCTGCTGCGTGCTGCGTGCTGCTGCTGCTGCTGCGTGCTGCTGCTGCTGCGTGCTGCTGCTGCTGCGTGCTGCTGCTGCTGCTGCTGTTACTGCTGCGTGCTGCTGCTGCTGCTGCGTGCTGCTGCTGCTGCTGCGTGCTGCTGCTGCTGCTGCTACTGCTGCGTGCTGCTGCTGCTGCTGCGTGCTGCTGCTGCTGCGTGCTGCGTGCTGCTGCTGCGTTCTGCTGCTGCTGCTGCGTGCTGCTGCTGCTGCTGCGTGCCGCAGCTGCTAATGCAAGCTGCTGCTGCGTGCTGCTGCTGCTGCTGCGTGCCGCAGCTGCTAATGCAAGCTGCTGCTGCGTGCTGCGTGCTGCTGCTGCTGCGTGCTGCTGCTGCTGCGTGCTGCGTGCTGCTGCTGCTGCTGCATGATGCTGCTCCTGCTGCGTGCTGCTGCTGCTGCTGCTGCTGCTGCTGCTGCGTGCTGCGTGCTGCTGCTGCTGCTGCGTGCTGCTGTTGCTGCTGCGTCATACTGCGTGCTGCTGCTGCTGCTGCGTGCTGCTGCTGCTGCTGCTGCTGCTACGTGCTGCTGCTGCTGCTGCGTGCTGCTGCAGCTGCTGCGTGCTGCTGCTGCTGCTGCGTGCTGCTGCTGCTGCGTGCTGCGTGCTGCTGCTGCTGCTGCATGATGCTGCTCCTGCTGCGTGCTGCTGCTGCTGCTGCGTGCTGCGTGCTGCTCCTGCTGCTGCGTGCTGCTGCTGCTGCTGCTGCTGCTGCGTGCTGCTGCTGCTACTGCTGCGTGCTGCTGCTGCTGCTGCGTACTGCTGCGTGCTGCTGCGTGCTGCTGCGTGCTGCTGCTGCTGAAGCGTGCTGCTGCTGCTGCTGTTGCTGCGTGCTGCTGCTGCTGCTGCGTGCTGCTGCGTGCTGCTGCTGCATGCTGCGTGCTGCTGCTGCTGCGTGCTGCTGCTGCTGCTGCGTGCTGCTGCTGCTGCTGCGTGCTGCTGCTGCTGCGTGCTGCTGCTGCTGCTGCTGCGTGCTGCTGCTGCTGCTGCGTGCTGCTGCTGCTGCTGCGAACTGCTGAAGCTGCTGCGTGCTGCTGCGTGCTGCTGCTGCGTGCTGCGTGCTGCTGCTGCTGCTGCTGCTGCTGCTGCTGCGTGCTGCTGCTGCTGCGTGCTGCGTGCAGCTGCTGCTGCTGCATGATGCTGCTCCTGCTGCGTGCTGCTGCTGCTGCTGCTGCTGCTGCTGCGTGCTGCGTGCTGCTGCTGCTGCTGCTGCGTCATACTGCGTGCTGCTGCTGCTGCTGCGTGCTGCTGCTGCTGCTGCTGCTGCTACGTACTGCTGCTGCTGCTGCGTGCTGCTGCAGCTGCTGCGTGCTGCTGCTGCTGCGTGCTGCTGCTGCTGCTGTTGCTGCGTGCTGCTGCTGCTGCTGCGTGCTGCTGCGTGCTGCTGCTGCTGCGTGCTGCGTGCAGCTGCTGCTGCTGCATGATGCTGCTCCTGCTGCGTGCTGCTGCTGCTGCTGCTGCTGCTGCTGCGTGCTGCGTGCTGCTGCTGCTGCTGCTGCGTCATACTGCGTGCTGCTGCTGCTGCTGCTGCTGCTACGTACTGCTGCTGCTGCTGCGTGCTGCTGCAGCTGCTGCGTGCTGCTGCTGCTGCGTGCTGCTGCTGCTGCGTGCTGCTGCTGCTGCTGTTGCTGCGTGCTGCTGCTGCTGCTGCGTGCTGCTGCGTGCTGCTGCTGCATGCTGCGTGCTGCTGCTGCTGCGTGCTGCTGCTGCTGCTGCGTGCTGCTGCTGCTGCTGCGTGCTGCTGCTGCTGCTGCTGCGTGCTGCTGCTGCTGCTGCGTGCTGCTGCTGCTGCTGCGAACTGCTGCTGCTGCTGCGTGCTGCTGCGTGCTGCTGCTGCGTGCTGCGTGCTGCTGCTGCTGCTGCTGCTGCTGCGTGCTGCTGCTGCTGCGTGCTGCGTGCAGCTGCTGCTGCTGCATGATGCTGCTCCTGCTGCGTGCTGCTGCTGCTGCTGCTGCTGCTGCTGCTGCTGCTGCTGCTGCTGCGTGCTGCGTGCTGCTGCTGCTGCTGCTGCGTCATACTGCGTGCTGCTGCTGCTGCTGCGTGCTGCTGCTGCTGCTGCTGCTGCTACGTACTGCTGCTGCTGCTGCGTGCTGCTGCAGCTGCTGCGTGCTGCTGCTGCTGCTGCTGCTGCGTGCTGCTGCTGCTGCTGCGTGCTGCGTGCTGCTGCTGCTGCTGCATGATGCTGCTGCTGCTGCGTGCTGCTGCGTGCTGCGTGCTGCTGCTGCTGCTGCGTGCTGCTGCTGCTGCTGCTGCTGCGTGCTGCTGCTGCTGCGTACTGCTGCTGCTGCTGCGTGCTGCTGCTGCTGCTGCTGCTGCTGCTGCTGCTGCTGCGTGCTGCTGCTGCTGCGTGCTGCTGCTGCTGCTGTTGCTGCGTGCTGCTGCTGCTGCTGCGTGCTGCTGCGTGCTGCTGCTGCATGCTGCGTGCTGCTGCTGCTGCGTGCTGCTGCTGCTGCTGCTGCTGCGTGCTGCTGCTGCTGCTGCGTGCTGCTGCTGCTGCGTGCTGCGTGCTGCTGCTGCTGCTGCGTGCTGCTGCTGCTGCTGCTGCGTGCTGCTGCTGCTGCTGCGTGCTGCTGCTGCTGCTGCGAACTGCTGCTGCTGCTGCGTGCTGCTGCGTGCTGCTGCTGCGTGCTGCGTGCTGCTGCTGCTGCTGCTGCTGCTGCGTGCTGCTGCTGCTGCGTGCTGCGTGCAGCTGCTGCTGCTGCATGATGCTGCTCCTGCTGCGTGCTGCTGCTGCTGCTGCTGCTGCTGCTGCTGCTGCTGCTGCTGCTGCGTGCTGCGTGCTGCTGCTGCTGCTGCTGCGTCATACTGCGTGCTGCTGCTGCTGCTGCGTGCTGCTGCTGCTGCTGCTGCTGCTACGTACTGCTGCTGCTGCTGCGTGCTGCTGCAGCTGCTGCGTGCTGCTGCTGCTGCTGCTGCTGCGTGCTGCTGCTGCTGCTGCGTGCTGCGTGCTGCTGCTGCTGCTGCATGATGCTGCTGCTGCTGCGTGCTGCTGCGTGCTGCGTGCTGCTGCTGCTGCTGCGTGCTGCTGCTGCTGCTGCTGCTGCGTGCTGCTGCTGCTGCGTACTGCTGCTGCTGCTGCGTGCTGCTGCTGCTGCTGCTGCTGCTGCTGCTGCTGCTGCGTGCTGCTGCTGCTGCGTGCTGCTGCTGCTGCTGTTGCTGCGTGCTGCTGCTGCTGCTGCGTGCTGCTGCGTGCTGCTGCTGCATGCTGCGTGCTGCTGCTGCTGCGTGCTGCTGCTGCTGCTGCTGCTGCGTGCTGCTGCTGCTGCTGCGTGCTGCTGCTGCTGCGTGCTGCGTGCTGCTGCTGCTGCTGCGTGCTGCTGCTGCTGCGTGCTGCTGCTGCTGCTGCTGTTACTGCTGCGTGCTGCTGCTGCTGCTGCGTGCTGCTGCTGCTGCTGCGTGCTGCTGCTGCTGCTGCGTGCTGCTGCTGCTGCTGCTGCTGCTGCTGCGTGCTGCTGCTGCTGCTGCGTGCTGCTGCTGCTGCTGCGTGCTGCTGCTGCTGCTGCGTGCTGCTGCTGCTGCTGCTGCTGCGTCATACTGCGTGCTGCTGCTGCTGCTGCGTGCTGCTGCTGCTGCGTGCTGCTGCTGCTGCTGCGTGCTGCTGCTGCTGCTGCGTGCTGCGTGCTGCTGCTGCTGCTGCGTGCTGCTGCTGCTGCTGCTGCTGCTGCGTGCTGCTGCTGCTGCGTACTGCTGCTGCTGCTGCGTGCTGCTGCTGCTGCTGCTGCTGCGTGCTGCTGCTGCTGCTGCTGCTGCTGCTGCTGCTGCGTGCTGCGTGCTGCTGCTGCGTGCTGCTGCTGCTGCGTGCTACGTGCTGCTGCTGCTGCTGCTGCATGATGCTGCTCCTGCTGCGTGCTGCTGCTGCTGCTGCTGCTGCTGCGTGCTGCATGCTGCTGCTGCTGCTGCGTGCTGCTGTTGCTGCTGCGTCATACTGCGTGCTGCTGCTGCTGCTGCGTGCTGCTGCTGCTGCTGCTGCTGCTACGTGCTGCTGCTGCTGCTGCGTGCTGCTGCAGCTGCTGCGTGCTGCTGCTGCTGCTGCGTGCTGCTGCTGCTGCGTGCTGCGTGCTGCTGCTGCTGCTGCATGATGCTGCTCCTGCTGCGTGCTGCTGCTGCTGCTGCTGCTGCTGCTGCTGCTGCTGCTGCTGCGTGCTGCGTGCTGCTCCTGCTGCTGCGTGCTGCTGCTGCTGCTGCTGCTGCGTGCTGCTGCTGCTACTGCTGCGTGCTGCTGCTGCTGCTGCGTGCTGCTGCGTGCTGCTGCTGCTGCTGCGTGCTGCTGCTGCTGCTGTTGCTGCGTGCTGCTGCTGCTGCTGCGTGCTGCTGCGTGCTGCTGCTGCATGCTGCGTGCTGCTGCTGCTGCGTGCTGCTGCTGCTGCTGCGTGATGATGCTGCTGCTGCGTGCTGCTGCTGCTGCTGCTGCGTGCTGCTGCTGCTGCTGCGTGCTGCTGCTGCTGCTGCGTGCTGCTGCTGCTGCTGCGAACTGCTGCTGCTGCTGCGTGCTGCTGCGTGCTGCTGCTGCGTGCTGCGTGCTGCTGCTGCTGCTGCTGCTGCTGCTGCTGCGTGTTGCTGCTGCTGCGTGCTGCGTGCAGCTGCTGCTGCTGCATGATGCTGCTCCTGCTGCGTGCTGCTGCTGCTGCTGCTGCTGCTGCTGCTGCTGCTGCGTGCTGCGTGCTGCTGCTGCTGCTGCTGCGTCATACTGCGTGCTGCTGCTGCTGCTGCGTGCTGCTGCTGCTGCTGCTGCTGCTGCTGCTGCTGCGTGCTGCTGCGTGCTGCTGCTGCTGCGTGCTGCGTGCAGCTGCTGCTGCTGCATGATGCTGCTCCTGCTGCGTGCTGCTACTGCTGCTGCTGCTGCTGCTGCTGCTGCTGCGTGCTGCGTGCTGCTGCTGCTGCTGCGTCATACTGCGTGCTGCTGCTGCGTCATACTGCGTGCTGCTGCTGCTGCTGCGTGCTGCTGCTGCTGCTGCTGCTGCTACGTACTGCTGCTGCTGCTGCGTGCTGCTGCAGCTGCTGCGTGCTGCTGCTGCTGCTGCTGCTGCGTGCTGCTGCTGCTGCTGCGTGCTGCGTGCTGCTGCTGCTGCTGCATGATGCTGCTGCTGCTGCGTGCTGCTGCGTGCTGCGTGCTGCTGCTGCTGCTGCGTGCTGCTGCTGCTGCTGCTGCTGCGTGCTGCTGCTGCTGCGTACTGCTGCTGCTGCTGCGTGCTGCTGCTGCTGCTGCTGCTGCTGCTGCTGCTGCGTGCTGCTGCTGCTGCGTGCTGCTGCTGCTGCTGCTGCTGTTGCTGCGTGCTGCTGCTGCTGCTGCGTGCTGCTGCGTGCTGCTGCTGCATGCTGCGTGCTGCTGCTGCTGCGTGCTGCTGCTGCTGCTGCTGCGTGCTGCTGCTGCTGCTGCTGCTGCGTGCTGCTGCTGCTGCTGCGTGCTGCTGCTGCTGCGTGCTGCGTGCTGCTGCTGCTGCTGCGTCCTGCTGCTGCTGCGTGCTGCTGCTGCTGCTGCTGTTACTGCTGCGTGCTGCTGCTGCTGCGTGCTGCTGCTGCTGCTGCTGCTGCGTGCTGCTGCTGCTGCTGCGAACTGCTGCTGCTGCTGCGTGCTGCTGCTGCTGCGTGCTGCTGCTGCTGCTGCTGTTACTGCTGCGTGCTGCTGCTGCTGCTGCGTGCTGCTGCTGCTGCTGCGTGCTGCTGCTGCTGCTGCTGCTGCTGCGTGCTGCTGCTGCTGCTGCGTGCTGCTGCTGCTGCTGCGTTCTGCTGCTGCTGCTGCTGCTGCTGCGTCATACTGCGTGCTGCTGCTGCTGCTGCGTGCTGCTGCTGCTGCGTGCTGCTGCTGCTGCTGCGTGCTGCTGCTGCTGCTGCGTGCTGCGTGCTGCTGCTGCTGCTGCATGATGCTGCTGCTGCTGCGTGCTGCTGCGTGCTGCGTGCTGCTGCTGCTGCTGCGTGCTGCTGCTGCTGCTGCTGCGTGCTGCTGCTGCTGCGTACTGCTGCTGCTGCTGCGTGCTGCTGCTGCTGCTGCTGCTGCTGCTGCGTGCTGCTGCTGCTGCGTGCTGCTGCTGCTGCTGTTGCTGCGTGCTGCTGCTGCTGCTGCGTGCTGCTGCGTGCTGCTGCTGCATGCTGCGTGCTGCTGCTGCTGCGTGCTGCTGCTGCTGCTGCTGCTGCGTGCTGCTGCTGCTGCTGCGTGCTGCTGCTGCTGCGTGCTGCGTGCTGCTGCTGCTGCTGCGTGCTGCTGCTGCTGCGTGCTGCTGCTGCTGCGTGCTGCTGCTGCTGCTGCTGTTACTGCTGCGTGCTGCTGCTGCTGCTGCGTGCTGCTGCTGCTGCTGCGTGCTGCTGCTGCTGCTGCTACTGCTGCGTGCTGCTGCTGCTGCTGCGTGCTGCTGCTGCTGCGTGCTGCGTGCTGCTGCTGCGTTCTGCTGCTGCTGCTGCGTGCTGCTGCTGCTGCTGCGTGCCGCAGCTGCTAATGCAAGCTGCTGCTGCGTGCTGCTGCTGCTGCTGCGTGCCGCAGCTGCTAATGCAAGCTGCTGCTGCGTGCTGCGTGCTGCTGCTGCTGCGTGCTGCTGCTGCTGCGTGCTGCGTGCTGCTGCTGCTGCTGCATGATGCTGCTCCTGCTGCGTGCTGCTGCTGCTGCTGCTGCTGCTGCTGCTGCGTGCTGCGTGCTGCTGCTGCTGCTGCGTGCTGCTGTTGCTGCTGCGTCATACTGCGTGCTGCTGCTGCTGCTGCGTGCTGCTGCTGCTGCTGCTGCTGCTACGTGCTGCTGCTGCTGCTGCGTGCTGCTGCAGCTGCTGCGTGCTGCTGCTGCTGCTGCGTGCTGCTGCTGCTGCGTGCTGCGTGCTGCTGCTGCTGCTGCATGATGCTGCTCCTGCTGCGTGCTGCTGCTGCTGCTGCGTGCTGCGTGCTGCTCCTGCTGCTGCGTGCTGCTGCTGCTGCTGCTGCTGCTGCGTGCTGCTGCTGCTACTGCTGCGTGCTGCTGCTGCTGCTGCGTACTGCTGCGTGCTGCTGCGTGCTGCTGCGTGCTGCTGCTGCTGAAGCGTGCTGCTGCTGCTGCTGTTGCTGCGTGCTGCTGCTGCTGCTGCGTGCTGCTGCGTGCTGCTACTGCATGCTGCGTGCTGCTGCTGCTGCGTGCTGCTGCTGCTGCTGCGTGCTGCTGCTGCTGCTGCGTGCTGCTGCTGCTGCGTGCTGCTGCTGCTGCTGCTGCGTGCTGCTGCTGCTGCTGCGTGCTGCTGCTGCTGCTGCGTGCTGCTGCTGCTGCTGCGAACTGCTGAAGCTGCTGCGTGCTGCTGCGTGCTGCTGCTGCGTGCTGCGTGCTGCTGCTGCTGCTGCTGCTGCTGCTGCTGCGTGCTGCTGCTGCTGCGTGCTGCGTGCAGCTGCTGCTGCTGCATGATGCTGCTCCTGCTGCGTGCTGCTGCTGCTGCTGCTGCTGCTGCTGCGTGCTGCGTGCTGCTGCTGCTGCTGCTGCGTCATACTGCGTGCTGCTGCTGCTGCTGCGTGCTGCTGCTGCTGCTGCTGCTGCTACGTACTGCTGCTGCTGCTGCGTGCTGCTGCAGCTGCTGCGTGCTGCTGCTGCTGCGTGCTGCTGCTGCTGCTGTTGCTGCGTGCTGCTGCTGCTGCTGCGTGCTGCTGCGTGCTGCTGCTGCTGCGTGCTGCGTGCAGCTGCTGCTGCTGCATGATGCTGCTCCTGCTGCGTGCTGCTGCTGCTGCTGCTGCTGCTGCTGCGTGCTGCGTGCTGCTGCTGCTGCTGCTGCGTCATACTGCGTGCTGCTGCTGCTGCTGCTGCTGCTACGTACTGCTGCTGCTGCTGCGTGCTGCTGCAGCTGCTGCGTGCTGCTGCTGCTGCGTGCTGCTGCTGCTGCGTGCTGCTGCTGCTGCTGTTGCTGCGTGCTGCTGCTGCTGCTGCGTGCTGCTGCGTGCTGCTGCTGCATGCTGCGTGCTGCTGCTGCTAGGTGCTGCTGCTGCTGCTGCGTGCTGCTGCTGCTGCTGCGTGCTGCTGCTGCTGCTGCTGCGTGCTGCTGCTGCTGCTGCGTGCTGCTGCTGCTGCTGCGAACTGCTGCTGCTGCTGCGTGCTGCTGCGTGCTGCTGCTGCGTGCTGCGTGCTGCTGCTGCTGCTGCTGCTGCTGCGTGCTGCTGCTGCTGCGTGCTGCGTGCAGCTGCTGCTGCTGCATGATGCTGCTCCTGCTGCGTGCTGCTGCTGCTGCTGCTGCTGCTGCTGCTGCTGCTGCTGCTGCTGCTGCTGCGTGCTGCGTGCTGCTGCTGCTGCTGCTGCGTCATACTGCGTGCTGCTGCTGCTGCTGCGTGCTGCTGCTGCTGCTGCTGCTGCTACGTACTGCTGCTGCTGCTGCGTGCTGCTGCAGCTGCTGCTGCTGCTGCTGCTGCGTGCTGCTGCTGCTGCTGCGTGCTGCGTGCTGCTGCTGCTGCTGCATGATGCTGCTGCTGCTGCGTGCTGCTGCGTGCTGCGTGCTGCTGCTGCTGCTGCGTGCTGCTGCTGCTGCTGCTGCTGCGTGCTGCTGCTGCTGCGTACTGCTGCTGCTGCTGCGTGCTGCTGCTGCTGCTGCTGCTGCTGCTGCTGCTGCTGCGTGCTGCTGCTGCTGCGTGCTGCTGCTGCTGCTGTTGCTGCGTGCTGCTGCTGCTGCTGCGTGCTGCTGCGTGCTGCTGCTGCATGCTGCGTGCTGCTGCTGCTGCGTGCTGCTGCTGCTGCTGCTGCTGCGTGCTGCTGCTGCTGCTGCGTGCTGCTGCTGCTGCGTGCTGCGTGCTGCTGCTGCTGCTGCGTGCTGCTGCTGCTGCGTGCTGCTGCTGCTGCTGCTGTTACTGCTGCGTGCTGCTGCTGCTGCTGCGTGCTGCTGCTGCTGCTGCGTGCTGCTGCTGCTGCTGCTGCTGCTGCTGCGTGCTGCTGCTGCTGCTGCGTGCTGCTGCTGCTGCTGCGTGCTGCTGCTGCTGCTGCGTGCTGCTGCTGCTGCTGCTGCTGCGTCATACTGCGTGCTGCTGCTGCTGCTGCGTGCTGCTGCTGCTGCGTGCTGCTGCTGCTGCTGCGTGCTGCTGCTGCTGCTGCGTGCTGCGTGCTGCTGCTGCTGCTGCGTGCTGCTGCTGCTGCTGCTGCTGCTGCGTGCTGCTGCTGCTGCGTACTGCTGCTGCTGCTGCGTGCTGCTGCTGCTGCTGCTGCTGCGTGCTGCTGCTGCTGCTGCTGCTGCTGCTGCTGCGTGCTGCGTGCTGCTGCTGCGTGCTGCTGCTGCTGCGTGCTACGTGCTGCTGCTGCTGCTGCTGCATGATGCTGCTCCTGCTGCGTGCTGCTGCTGCTGCTGCTGCTGCTGCGTGCTGCGTGCTGCTGCTGCTGCTGCGTGCTGCTGTTGCTGCTGCGTCATACTGCGTGCTGCTGCTGCTGCTGCGTGCTGCTGCTGCTGCTGCTGCTGCTACGTGCTGCTGCTGCTGCTGCGTGCTGCTGCAGCTGCTGCGTGCTGCTGCTGCTGCTGCGTGCTGCTGCTGCTGCGTGCTGCGTGCTGCTGCTGCTGCTGCATGATGCTGCTCCTGCTGCGTGCTGCTGCTGCTGCTGCTGCTGCTGCTGCTGCTGCTGCTGCTGCGTGCTGCGTGCTGCTCCTGCTGCTGCGTGCTGCTGCTGCTGCTGCTGCTGCGTGCTGCTGCTGCTACTGCTGCGTGCTGCTGCTGCTGCTGCGTGCTGCTGCGTGCTGCTGCTGCTGCTGCGTGCTGCTGCTGCTGCTGCTGCTGTTGCTGCGTGCTGCTGCTGCTGCTGCGTGCTGCTGCGTGCTGCTGCTGCATGCTGCGTGCTGCTGCTGCTGCGTGCTGCTGCTGCTGCTGCGTGATGATGCTGCTGCTGCGTGCTGCTGCTGCTGCTGCTGCGTGCTGCTGCTGCTGCTGCGTGCTGCTGCTGCTGCTGCGTGCTGCTGCTGCTGCTGCGAACTGCTGCTGCTGCTGCGTGCTGCTGCGTGCTGCTGCTGCGTGCTGCGTGCTGCTGCTGCTGCTGCTGCTGCTGCTGCTGCGTGTTGCTGCTGCTGCGTGCTGCGTGCAGCTGCTGCTGCTGCATGATGCTGCTCCTGCTGCGTGCTGCTGCTGCTGCTGCTGCTGCTGCTGCTGCTGCTGCGTGCTGCGTGCTGCTGCTGCTGCTGCTGCGTCATACTGCGTGCTGCTGCTGCTGCTGCGTGCTGCTGCTGCTGCTGCTGCTGCTACGTACTGCTGCTGCTGCTGCGTGCTGCTGCAGCTGCTGCGTGCTGCTGCTGCTGCTGCGTGCTGCTGCTGCTGCTGCTGCTGCGTGCTGCGTGCTGCTGCTGCTGCTGCGTGCTGCTGCTGCTGCTGCGTGCTGCTGCTGCTGCTGCTGCTGCGTGCTGCTGCTGCTGCGTGCTGCTGCTGCTGCTGTTGCTGCGTGCTGCTGCGTGCTGCTGCTGCTGCGTGCTGCGTGCAGCTGCTGCTGCTGCATGATGCTGCTCCTGCTGCGTGCTGCTGCTGCTGCTGCTGCTGCTGCTGCGTGCTGCGTGCTGCTGCTGCTGCTGCTGCGTCATACTGCGTGCTGCTGCTGCTGCTGCGTGCTGCTGCTGCTGCTGCTGCTGCTACGTACTGCTGCTGCTGCTGCGTGCTGCTGCAGCTGCTGCGTGCTGCTGCTGCTGCGTGCTGCTGCTGCTGCTGTTGCTGCGTGCTGCTGCTGCTGCTGCGTGCTGCTGCGTGCTGCTGCTGCTGCGTGCTGCGTGCAGCTGCTGCTGCTGCATGATGCTGCTCCTGCTGCGTGCTGCTGCTGCTGCTGCTGCTGCTGCTGCGTGCTGCGTGCTGCTGCTGCTGCTGCTGCGTCATACTGCGTGCTGCTGCTGCTGCTGCGTGCTGCTGCTGCTGCTGCTGCTGCTACGTACTGCTGCTGCTGCTGCGTGCTGCTGCAGCTGCTGCGTGCTGCTGCTGCTGCGTGCTGCTGCTGCTGCTGTTGCTGCGTGCTGCTGCTGCTGCTGCGTGCTGCTGCGTGCTGCTGCTGCATGCTGCGTGCTGCTGCTGCTGCGTGCTGCTGCTGCTGCTGCGTGCTGCTGCTGCTGCTGCGTGCTGCTGCTGCTGCTGCTGCGTGCTGCTGCTGCTGCTGCGTGCTGCTGCTGCTGCTGCGAACTGCTGCTGCTGCTGCTGCTGCTGTTGCTGCGTGCTGCTGCTGCTGCTGCGTGCTGCTGCGTGCAGCTGCTGCATGCTGCGTGCTGCTGCTGCTGCGTGCTGCTGCTGCTGCTGCGTGATGATGCTGCTGCTGCGTGCTGCTGCTGCTGCTGCTGCGTGCTGCTGCTGCTGCTGCGTGCTGCTGCTGCTGCTGCGTGCTGCTGCTGCTGCTGCGAACTGCTGCTGCTGCTGCGTGCTGCTGCGTGCTGCTGCTGCTGCGTGCTGCTGCTGCTGCTGCGTGCTGCTGCTGCTGCGTGCTGCGTGCTGCTGCTGCTGCTGCGTGCTGCTGCTGCTGCGTGCTGCTGCTGCTGCTGCTGTTACTGCTGCGTGCTGCTGCTGCTGCTGCGTGCTGCTGCTGCTGCTGCGTGCTGCTGCTGCTGCTGCTGCTGCGTGCTGCTGCTGCTGCTGCGTGCTGCTGCTGCTGCTGCGTGCTGCTGCTGCTGCTGCGTGCTGCTGCTGCTGCTGCTGCTGCGTCATACTGCGTGCTGCTGCTGCTGCTGCGTGCTGCTGCTGCTGCGTGCTGCTGCTGCTGCTGCGTGCTGCTGCTGCTGCTGCGTGCTGCGTGCTGCTGCTGCTGCTGCATGATGCTGCTGCTGCTGCGTGCTGCTGCGTGCTGCGTGCTGCTGCTGCTGCTGCTTGCTGCTGCTGCTGCTGCTGCTGCTGCGTGCTGCTGCTGCTGCGTACTGCTGCTGCTGCTGCGTGCTGCTGCTGCTGCTGCTGCTGCGTGCTGCTGCTGCTGCTGCTGCTGCTGCTGCTGCGTGCTGCGTGCTGCTGCTGCGTGCTGCTGCTGCTGCGTGCTACGTGCTGCTGCTGCTGCTGCTGCATGATGCTGCTCCTGCTGCGTGCTGCTGCTGCTGCTGCTGCTGCTGCGTGCTGCGTGCTGCTGCTGCTGCTGCGTGCTGCTGTTGCTGCTGCGTCATACTGCGTGCTGCTGCTGCTGCTGCGTGCTGCTGCTGCTGCTGCTGCTGCTACGTGCTGCTGCTGCTGCTGCGTGCTGCTGCAGCTGCTGCGTGCTGCTGCTGCTGCTGCGTGCTGCTGCTGCTGCGTGCTGCGTGCTGCTGCTGCTGCTGCATGATGCTGCTCCTGCTGCGTGCTGCTGCTGCTGCTGCTGCTGCTGCTGCTGCTGCTGCTGCTGCGTGCTGCGTGCTGCTCCTGCTGCTGCGTGCTGCTGCTGCTGCTGCTGCTGCGTGCTGCTGCTGCTACTGCTGCGTGCTGCTGCTGCTGCTGCGTGCTGCTGCGTGCTGCTGCTGCTGCTGCGTGCTGCTGCTGCTGCTGTTGCTGCGTGCTGCTGCTGCTGCTGCGTGCTGCTGCGTGCAGCTGCTGCATGCTGCGTGCTGCTGCTGCTGCGTGCTGCTGCTGCTGCTGCGTGATGATGCTGCTGCTGCGTGCTGCTGCTGCTGCTGCTGCGTGCTGCTGCTGCTGCTGCGTGCTGCTGCTGCTGCTGCGTGCTGCTGCTGCTGCTGCGAACTGCTGCTGCTGCTGCGTGCTGCTGCGTGCTGCTGCTGCGTGCTGCGTGCTGCTGCTGCTGCTGCTGCTGCTGCTGCGTGCTGCTGCTGCTGCTGTTGCTGCGTGCTGCTGCTGCTGCTGCGTGCTGCTGCGTGCTGATGCTGCATGCTGCGTGCTGCTGCTGCTGCGTGCTGCTGCTGCTGCTGCTGCTGCGTGCTGCTGCTGCTGCTGCGTGCTTCTGCTGCTGCTGCTGCGTGCTGCTGCTGCTGCTGCGTGCTGCTGCTGCTGCTGCGAACTGCTGCTGCTGCTGCGTGCTGCTGCTGCTGCGTGCTGCTGCTGCTGCTGCTGTTACTGCTGCGTGCTGCTGCTGCTGCTGCGTGCTGCTGCTGCTGCTGCGTGCTGCTGCTGCTGCTGCTGCTGCTGCGTGCTGCTGCTGCTGCTGCGTGCTGCTGCTGCTGCTGCGTTCTGCTGCTGCTGCTGCTGCTGCTGCGTCATACTGCGTGCTGCTGCTGCTGCTGCGTGCTGCTGCTGCTGCGTGCTGCTGCTGCTGCTGCGTGCTGCTGCTGCTGCTGCGTGCTGCGTGCTGCTGCTGCTGCTGCATGATGCTGCTGCTGCTGCGTGCTGCTGCGTGCTGCGTGCTGCTGCTGCTGCTGCGTGCTGCTGCTGCTGCTGCTGCTGCTGCGTGCTGCTGCTGCTGCGTACTGCTGCTGCTGCTGCGTGCTGCTGCTGCTGCTGCTGCGTGCTGCTGCTGCTGCGTGCTGCTGCTGCTGCTGTTGCTGCGTGCTGCTGCTGCTGCTGCGTGCTGCTGCGTGCTGCTGCTGCATGCTGCGTGCTGCTGCTGCTGCGTGCTGCTGCTGCTGCTGCTGCTGCGTGCTGCTGCTGCTGCTGCGTGCTGCTGCTGCTGCGTGCTGCGTGCTGCTGCTGCTGCTGCGTGCTGCTGCTGCTGCGTGCTGCTGCTGCTGCGTGCTGCTGCTGCTGCTGCTGTTACTGCTGCGTGCTGCTGCTGCTGCTGCGTGCTGCTGCTGCTGCTGCGTGCTGCTGCTGCTGCTGCTACTGCTGCGTGCTGCTGCTGCTGCTGCGTGCTGCTGCTGCTGCGTGCTGCGTGCTGCTGCTGCGTTCTGCTGCTGCTGCTGCGTGCTGCTGCTGCTGCTGCGTGCCGCAGCTGCTAATGCAAGCTGCTGCTGCGTGCTGCTGCTGCTGCTGCGTGCCGCAGCTGCTAATGCAAGCTGCTGCTGCGTGCTGCGTGCTGCTGCTGCTGCGTGCTGCTGCTGCTGCGTGCTGCGTGCTGCTGCTGCTGCTGCATGATGCTGCTCCTGCTGCGTGCTGCTGCTGCTGCTGCTGCTGCTGCTGCTGCTGCTGCGTGCTGCGTGCTGCTGCTGCTGCTGCGTGCTGCTGTTGCTGCTGCGTCATACTGCGTGCTGCTGCTGCTGCTGCGTGCTGCTGCTGCTGCTGCTGCTGCTACGTGCTGCTGCTGCTGCTGCGTGCTGCTGCAGCTGCTGCGTGCTGCTGCTGCTGCTGCGTGCTGCTGCTGCTGCGTGCTGCGTGCTGCTGCTGCTGCTGCATGATGCTGCTCCTGCTGCGTGCTGCTGCTGCTGCTGCGTGCTGCGTGCTGCTCCTGCTGCTGCGTGCTGCTGCTGCTGCTGCTGCTGCTGCGTGCTGCTGCTGCTACTGCTGCGTGCTGCTGCTGCTGCTGCGTACTGCTGCGTGCTGCTGCGTGCTGCTGCGTGCTGCTGCTGCTGAAGCGTGCTGCTGCTGCTGCTGTTGCTGCGTGCTGCTGCATGATGCTGCTGCTGCTGCGTGCTGCTGCTGCATGCTGCGTGCTGCTGCTGCTGCGTGCTGCTGCTGCTGCTGCGTGCTGCTGCTGCTGCTGCGTGCTGCTGCTGCTGCGTGCTGCTGCTGCTGCTGCTGCGTGCTGCTGCTGCTGCTGCTGCGTGCTGCTGCTGCTGCTGCTGCTGCGTGCTGCTGCTGCTGCTGCGTGCTTCTGCTGCTGCTGCTGCGTGCTGCTGCTGCTGCTGCGTGCTGCTGCTGCTGCTGCGAACTGCTGCTGCTGCTGCGTGCTGCTGCTGCTGCGTGCTGCTGCTGCTGCTGCTGTTACTGCTGCGTGCTGCTGCTGCTGCTGCGTGCTGCTGCTGCTGCTGCGTGCTGCTGCTGCTGCTGCTGCTGCTGCGTGCTGCTGCTGCTGCTGCGTGCTGCTGCTGCTGCTGCGTTCTGCTGCTGCTGCTGCTGCTGCTGCGTCATACTGCGTGCTGCTGCTGCTGCTGCGTGCTGCTGCTGCGTGCTGCTGCTGCTGCTGCGTGCTGCTGCTGCTGCTGCGTGCTGCGTGCTGCTGCTGCTGCTGCATGATGCTGCTGCTGCTGCGTGCTGCTGCGTGCTGCGTGCTGCTGCTGCTGCTGCGTGCTGCTGCTGCTGCTGCTGCTGCTGCGTGCTGCTGCTGCTGCGTACTGCTGCTGCTGCTGCGTGCTGCTGCTGCTGCTGCTGCTGCTGCTGCGTGCTGCTGCTGCTGCGTGCTGCTGCTGCTGCTGTTGCTGCGTGCTGCTGCTGCTGCTGCGTGCTGCTGCGTGCTGCTGCTGCATGCTGCGTGCTGCTGCTGCTGCGTGCTGCTGCTGCTGCTGCTGCTGCGTGCTGCTGCTGCTGCTGCGTGCTGCTGCTGCTGCGTGCTGCGTGCTGCTGCTGCTGCTGCGTGCTGCTGCTGCTGCGTGCTGCTGCTGCTGCGTGCTGCTGCTGCTGCTGCTGTTACTGCTGCGTGCTGCTGCTGCTGCTGCGTGCTGCTGCTGCTGCTGCGTGCTGCTGCTGCTGCTGCTACTGCTGCGTGCTGCTGCTGCTGCTGCGTGCTGCTGCTGCTGCGTGCTGCGTGCTGCTGCTGCGTTCTGCTGCTGCTGCTGCGTGCTGCTGCTGCTGCTGCGTGCCGCAGCTGCTAATGCAAGCTGCTGCTGCGTGCTGCGTGCTGCTGCTGCTGCGTGCTGCTGCTGCTGCGTGCTGCGTGCTGCTGCTGCTGCTGCATGATGCTGCTCCTGCTGCGTGCTGCTGCTGCTGCTGCTGCTGCTGCGTGCTGCGTGCTGCTGCTGCTGCTGCGTGCTGCTGTTGCTGCTGCGTCATACTGCGTGCTGCTGCTGCTGCTGCGTGCTGCTGCTGCTGCTGCTGCTGCTACGTGCTGCTGCTGCTGCTGCGTGCTGCTGCAGCTGCTGCGTGCTGCTGCTGCTGCTGCGTGCTGCTGCTGCTGCGTGCTGCGTGCTGCTGCTGCTGCTGCATGATGCTGCTCCTGCTGCGTGCTGCTGCTGCTGCTGCGTGCTGCGTGCTGCTCCTGCTGCTGCGTGCTGCTGCTGCTGCTGCTGCTGCTGCGTGCTGCTGCTGCTACTGCTGCGTGCTGCTGCTGCTGCTGCGTACTGCTGCGTGCTGCTGCGTGCTGCTGCGTGCTGCTGCTGCTGAAGCGTGCTGCTGCTGCTGCTGTTGCTGCGTGCTGCTGCTGCTGCTGCGTGCTGCTGCGTGCTGCTGCTGCATGCTGCGTGCTGCTGCTGCTGCGTGCTGCTGCTGCTGCTGCGTGCTGCTGCTGCTGCTGCGTGCTGCTGCTGCTGCGTGCTGCTGCTGCTGCTGCTGCGTGCTGCTGCTGCTGCTGCGTGCTGCTGCTGCTGCTGCGTGCTGCTGCTGCTGCTGCGAACTGCTGAAGCTGCTGCGTGCTGCTGCGTGCTGCTGCTGCGTGCTGCGTGCTGCTGCTGCTGCTGCTGCTGCTGCTGCTGCGTGCTGCTGCTGCTGCGTGCTGCGTGCAGCTGCTGCTGCTGCATGATGCTGCTCCTGCTGCGTGCTGCTGCTGCTGCTGCTGCTGCTGCTGCGTGCTGCGTGCTGCTGCTGCTGCTGCTGCGTCATACTGCGTGCTGCTGCTGCTGCTGCGTGCTGCTGCTGCTGCTGCTGCTGCTACGTACTGCTGCTGCGTGCTGCTGCTGCTGCGTGCTGCTGCTGCTGCTGTTGCTGCGTGCTGCTGCTGCTGCTGCGTGCTGCTGCGTGCTGCTGCTGCTGCGTGCTGCGTGCAGCTGCTGCTGCTGCATGATGCTGCTCCTGCTGCGTGCTGCTGCTGCTGCTGCTGCTGCTGCTGCGTGCTGCGTGCTGCTGCTGCTGCTGCTGCGTCATACTGCGTGCTGCTGCTGCTGCTGCGTGCTGCTGCTGCTGCTGCTGCTGCTACGTACTGCTGCTGCTGCTGCGTGCTGCTGCAGCTGCTGCGTGCTGCTGCTGCTGCGTGCTGCTGCTGCTGCTGTTGCTGCGTGCTGCTGCTGCTGCTGCGTGCTGCTGCGTGCTGCTGCTGCATGCTGCGTGCTGCTGCTGCTGCGTGCTGCTGCTGCTGCTGCGTGCTGCTGCTGCTGCTGCGTGCTGCTGCTGCTGCTGCTGCGTGCTGCTGCTGCTGCTGCGTGCTGCTGCTGCTGCTGCGAACTGCTGCTGCTGCTGCGTGCTGCTGCGTGCTGCTGCTGCGTGCTGCGTGCTGCTGCTGCTGCTGCTGCTGCTGCGTGCTGCTGCTGCTGCGTGCTGCGTGCAGCTGCTGCTGCTGCATGATGCTGCTCCTGCTGCGTGCTGCTGCTGCTGCTGCTGCTGCTGCTGCGTGCTGCGTGCTGCTGCTGCTGCTGCTGCGTCATACTGCGTGCTGCTGCTGCTGCTGCGTGCTGCTGCTGCTGCTGCTGCTGCTACGTACTGCTGCTGCTGCTGCGTGCTGCTGCAGCTGCTGCGTGCTGCTGCTGCTGCTGCTGCTGCGTGCTGCTGCTGCTGCTGCGTGCTGCGTGCTGCTGCTGCTGCTGCATGATGCTGCTGCTGCTGCGTGCTGCTGCGTGCTGCGTGCTGCTGCTGCTGCTGCGTGCTGCTGCTGCTGCTGCTGCTGCGTGCTGCTGCTGCTGCGTACTGCTGCTGCTGCTGCGTGCTGCTGCTGCTGCTGCTGCTGCGTGCTGCTGCTGCTGCGTGCTGCTGCTGCTGCTGTTGCTGCGTGCTGCTGCTGCTGCTGCGTGCTGCTGCGTGCTGCTGCTGCATGCTGCGTGCTGCTGCTGCTGCGTGCTGCTGCTGCTGCTGCTGCTGCGTGCTGCTGCTGCTGCTGCGTGCTGCTGCTGCTGCGTGCTGCGTGCTGCTGCTGCTGCTGCGTGCTGCTGCTGCTGCGTGCTGCTGCTGCTGCTGCTGTTACTGCTGCGTGCTGCTGCTGCTGCTGCGTGCTGCTGCTGCTGCTGCGTGCTGCTGCTGCTGCTGCTGCGTGCTGCTGCTGCTGCTGCGTGCTGCTGCTGCTGCTGCGTGCTGCTGCTGCTGCTGCGTGCTGCTGCTGCTGCTGCTGCTGCGTCATACTGCGTGCTGCTGCTGCTGCTGCGTGCTGCTGCTGCTGCTGCGTGCTGCTGCTGCTGCTGCGTGCTGCGTGCTGCTGCTGCTGCTGCATGATGCTGCTGCTGCTGCGTGCTGCTGCGTGCTGCGTGCTGCTGCTGCTGCTGCGTGCTGCTGCTGCTGCTGCTGCTGCTGCGTGCTGCTGCTGCTGCGTACTGCTGCTGCTGCTGCGTGCTGCTGCTGCTGCTGCTGCTGCGTGCTGCTGCTGCTGCTGCTGCTGCTGCTGCTGCGTGCTGCGTGCTGCTGCTGCGTGCTGCTGCTGCTGCGTGCTACGTGCTGCTGCTGCTGCTGCTGCATGATGCTGCTCCTGCTGCGTGCTGCTGCTGCTGCTGCTGCTGCTGCTGCTGCGTGCTGCGTGCTGCTGCTGCTGCTGCGTGCTGCTGTTGCTGCTGCGTCATACTGCGTGCTGCTGCTGCTGCTGCGTGCTGCTGCTGCTGCTGCTGCTGCTACGTGCTGCTGCTGCTGCTGCGTGCTGCTGCAGCTGCTGCGTGCTGCTGCTGCTGCTGCGTGCTGCTGCTGCTGCGTGCTGCGTGCTGCTGCTGCTGCTGCATGATGCTGCTCCTGCTGCGTGCTGCTGCTGCTGCTGCTGCTGCTGCTGCTGCTGCTGCTGCTGCGTGCTGCGTGCTGCTCCTGCTGCTGCGTGCTGCTGCTGCTGCTGCTGCTGCGTGCTGCTGCTGCTACTGCTGCGTGCTGCTGCTGCTGCTGCGTGCTGCTGCGTGCTGCTGCTGCTGCTGCGTGCTGCTGCTGCTGCTGTTGCTGCGTGCTGCTGCTGCTGCTGCGTGCTGCTGCGTGCAGCTGCTGCATGCTGCGTGCTGCTGCTGCTGCGTGCTGCTGCTGCTGCTGCGTGATGATGCTGCTGCTGCGTGCTGCTGCTGCTGCTGCTGCGTGCTGCTGCTGCTGCTGCGTGCTGCTGCTGCTGCTGCGTGCTGCTGCTGCTGCTGCGAACTGCTGCTGCTGCTGCGTGCTGCTGCGTGCTGCTGCTGCGTGCTGCGTGCTGCTGCTGCTGCTGCTGCTGCTGCTGCGTGCTGCTGCTGCTGCGTGCTGCTGCTGCTGCTGTTGCTGCGTGCTGCTGCTGCTGCTGCGTGCTGCTGCGTGCTGATGCTGCATGCTGCGTGCTGCTGCTGCTGCGTGCTGCTGCTGCTGCTGCTGCTGCGTGCTGCTGCTGCTGCTGCGTGCTTCTGCTGCTGCTGCTGCGTGCTGCTGCTGCTGCTGCGTGCTGCTGCTGCTGCTGCGAACTGCTGCTGCTGCTGCGTGCTGCTGCTGCTGCGTGCTGCTGCTGCTGCTGCTGTTACTGCTGCGTGCTGCTGCTGCTGCTGCGTGCTGCTGCTGCTGCTGCGTGCTGCTGCTGCTGCTGCTGCTGCTGCGTGCTGCTGCTGCTGCTGCGTGCTGCTGCTGCTGCTGCGTTCTGCTGCTGCTGCTGCTGCTGCTGCGTCATACTGCGTGCTGCTGCTGCTGCTGCGTGCTGCTGCTGCTGCGTGCTGCTGCTGCTGCTGCGTGCTGCTGCTGCTGCTGCGTGCTGCGTGCTGCTGCTGCTGCTGCATGATGCTGCTGCTGCTGCGTGCTGCTGCGTGCTGCGTGCTGCTGCTGCTGCTGCGTGCTGCTGCTGCTGCTGCTGCTGCTGCGTGCTGCTGCTGCTGCGTACTGCTGCTGCTGCTGCGTGCTGCTGCTGCTGCTGCTGCTGCTGCTGCGTGCTGCTGCTGCTGCGTGCTGCTGCTGCTGCTGTTGCTGCGTGCTGCTGCTGCTGCTGCGTGCTGCTGCGTGCTGCTGCTGCATGCTGCGTGCTGCTGCTGCTGCGTGCTGCTGCTGCTGCTGCTGCTGCGTGCTGCTGCTGCTGCTGCGTGCTGCTGCTGCTGCGTGCTGCGTGCTGCTGCTGCTGCTGCGTGCTGCTGCTGCTGCGTGCTGCTGCTGCTGCGTGCTGCTGCTGCTGCTGCTGTTACTGCTGCGTGCTGCTGCTGCTGCTGCGTGCTGCTGCTGCTGCTGCGTGCTGCTGCTGCTGCTGCTACTGCTGCGTGCTGCTGCTGCTGCTGCGTGCTGCTGCTGCTGCGTGCTGCGTGCTGCTGCTGCGTTCTGCTGCTGCTGCTGCGTGCTGCTGCTGCTGCTGCGTGCCGCAGCTGCTAATGCAAGCTGCTGCTGCGTGCTGCTGCTGCTGCTGCGTGCCGCAGCTGCTAATGCAAGCTGCTGCTGCGTGCTGCGTGCTGCTGCTGCTGCGTGCTGCTGCTGCTGCGTGCTGCGTGCTGCTGCTGCTGCTGCATGATGCTGCTCCTGCTGCGTGCTGCTGCTGCTGCTGCTGCTGCTGCTGCTGCGTGCTGCGTGCTGCTGCTGCTGCTGCGTGCTGCTGTTGCTGCTGCGTCATACTGCGTGCTGCTGCTGCTGCTGCGTGCTGCTGCTGCTGCTGCTGCTGCTACGTGCTGCTGCTGCTGCTGCGTGCTGCTGCAGCTGCTGCGTGCTGCTGCTGCTGCTGCGTGCTGCTGCTGCTGCGTGCTGCGTGCTGCTGCTGCTGCTGCATGATGCTGCTCCTGCTGCGTGCTGCTGCTGCTGCTGCGTGCTGCGTGCTGCTCCTGCTGCTGCGTGCTGCTGCTGCTGCTGCTGCTGCTGCGTGCTGCTGCTGCTACTGCTGCGTGCTGCTGCTGCTGCTGCGTACTGCTGCGTGCTGCTGCGTGCTGCTGCGTGCTGCTGCTGCTGAAGCGTGCTGCTGCTGCTGCTGTTGCTGCGTGCTGCTGCTGCTGCTGCGTGCTGCTGCGTGCTGCTGCTGCATGCTGCGTGCTGCTGCTGCTGCGTGCTGCTGCTGCTGCTGCGTGCTGCTGCTGCTGCTGCGTGCTGCTGCTGCTGCGTGCTGCTGCTGCTGCTGCTGCGTGCTGCTGCTGCTGCTGCGTGCTGCTGCTGCTGCTGCGAACTGCTGAAGCTGCTGCGTGCTGCTGCGTGCTGCTGCTGCGTGCTGCGTGCTGCTGCTGCTGCTGCTGCTGCTGCTGCTGCGTGCTGCTGCTGCTGCGTGCTGCGTGCAGCTGCTGCTGCTGCATGATGCTGCTCCTGCTGCGTGCTGCTGCTGCTGCTGCTGCTGCTGCTGCGTGCTGCGTGCTGCTGCTGCTGCTGCTGCGTCATACTGCGTGCTGCTGCTGCTGCTGCGTGCTGCTGCTGCTGCTGCTGCTGCTACGTACTGCTGCTGCTGCTGCGTGCTGCTGCAGCTGCTGCGTGCTGCTGCTGCTGCGTGCTGCTGCTGCTGCTGTTGCTGCGTGCTGCTGCTGCTGCTGCGTGCTGCTGCGTGCTGCTGCTGCTGCGTGCTGCGTGCAGCTGCTGCTGCTGCATGATGCTGCTCCTGCTGCGTGCTGCTGCTGCTGCTGCTGCTGCTGCTGCGTGCTGCGTGCTGCTGCTGCTGCTGCTGCGTCATACTGCGTGCTGCTGCTGCTGCTGCTGCTGCTACGTACTGCTGCTGCTGCTGCGTGCTGCTGCAGCTGCTGCGTGCTGCTGCTGCTGCGTGCTGCTGCTGCTGCGTGCTGCTGCTGCTGCTGTTGCTGCGTGCTGCTGCTGCTGCTGCGTGCTGCTGCGTGCTGCTGCTGCATGCTGCGTGCTGCTGCTGCTGCGTGCTGCTGCTGCTGCTGCGTGCTGCTGCTGCTGCTGCGTGCTGCTGCTGCTGCTGCTGCGTGCTGCTGCTGCTGCTGCGTGCTGCTGCTGCTGCTGCGAACTGCTGCTGCTGCTGCGTGCTGCTGCGTGCTGCTGCTGCGTGCTGCGTGCTGCTGCTGCTGCTGCTGCTGCTGCGTGCTGCTGCTGCTGCGTGCTGCGTGCAGCTGCTGCTGCTGCATGATGCTGCTCCTGCTGCGTGCTGCTGCTGCTGCTGCTGCTGCTGCTGCTGCTGCTGCTGCTGCTGCGTGCTGCGTGCTGCTGCTGCTGCTGCTGCGTCATACTGCGTGCTGCTGCTGCTGCTGCGTGCTGCTGCTGCTGCTGCTGCTGCTACGTACTGCTGCTGCTGCTGCGTGCTGCTGCAGCTGCTGCGTGCTGCTGCTGCTGCTGCTGCTGCGTGCTGCTGCTGCTGCTGCGTGCTGCGTGCTGCTGCTGCTGCTGCATGATGCTGCTGCTGCTGCGTGCTGCTGCGTGCTGCGTGCTGCTGCTGCTGCTGCGTGCTGCTGCTGCTGCTGCTGCTGCGTGCTGCTGCTGCTGCGTACTGCTGCTGCTGCTGCGTGCTGCTGCTGCTGCTGCTGCTGCTGCTGCTGCTGCTGCGTGCTGCTGCTGCTGCGTGCTGCTGCTGCTGCTGTTGCTGCGTGCTGCTGCTGCTGCTGCGTGCTGCTGCGTGCTGCTGCTGCATGCTGCGTGCTGCTGCTGCTGCGTGCTGCTGCTGCTGCTGCTGCTGCGTGCTGCTGCTGCTGCTGCGTGCTGCTGCTGCTGCGTGCTGCGTGCTGCTGCTGCTGCTGCGTGCTGCTGCTGCTGCTGCTGCGTGCTGCTGCTGCTGCTGCGTGCTGCTGCTGCTGCTGCGAACTGCTGCTGCTGCTGCGTGCTGCTGCGTGCTGCTGCTGCGTGCTGCGTGCTGCTGCTGCTGCTGCTGCTGCTGCGTGCTGCTGCTGCTGCGTGCTGCGTGCAGCTGCTGCTGCTGCATGATGCTGCTCCTGCTGCGTGCTGCTGCTGCTGCTGCTGCTGCTGCTGCTGCTGCTGCTGCTGCTGCGTGCTGCGTGCTGCTGCTGCTGCTGCTGCGTCATACTGCGTGCTGCTGCTGCTGCTGCGTGCTGCTGCTGCTGCTGCTGCTGCTACGTACTGCTGCTGCTGCTGCGTGCTGCTGCAGCTGCTGCGTGCTGCTGCTGCTGCTGCTGCTGCGTGCTGCTGCTGCTGCTGCGTGCTGCGTGCTGCTGCTGCTGCTGCATGATGCTGCTGCTGCTGCGTGCTGCTGCGTGCTGCGTGCTGCTGCTGCTGCTGCGTGCTGCTGCTGCTGCTGCTGCTGCGTGCTGCTGCTGCTGCGTACTGCTGCTGCTGCTGCGTGCTGCTGCTGCTGCTGCTGCTGCTGCTGCTGCTGCTGCGTGCTGCTGCTGCTGCGTGCTGCTGCTGCTGCTGTTGCTGCGTGCTGCTGCTGCTGCTGCGTGCTGCTGCGTGCTGCTGCTGCATGCTGCGTGCTGCTGCTGCTGCGTGCTGCTGCTGCTGCTGCTGCTGCGTGCTGCTGCTGCTGCTGCGTGCTGCTGCTGCTGCGTGCTGCGTGCTGCTGCTGCTGCTGCGTGCTGCTGCTGCTGCGTGCTGCTGCTGCTGCTGCTGTTACTGCTGCGTGCTGCTGCTGCTGCTGCGTGCTGCTGCTGCTGCTGCGTGCTGCTGCTGCTGCTGCGTGCTGCTGCTGCTGCTGCTGCTGCTGCTGCGTGCTGCTGCTGCTGCTGCGTGCTGCTGCTGCTGCTGCGTGCTGCTGCTGCTGCTGCGTGCTGCTGCTGCTGCTGCTGCTGCGTCATACTGCGTGCTGCTGCTGCTGCTGCGTGCTGCTGCTGCTGCGTGCTGCTGCTGCTGCTGCGTGCTGCTGCTGCTGCTGCGTGCTGCGTGCTGCTGCTGCTGCTGCGTGCTGCTGCTGCTGCTGCTGCTGCTGCGTGCTGCTGCTGCTGCGTACTGCTGCTGCTGCTGCGTGCTGCTGCTGCTGCTGCTGCTGCGTGCTGCTGCTGCTGCTGCTGCTGCTGCTGCTGCTGCGTGCTGCGTGCTGCTGCTGCGTGCTGCTGCTGCTGCGTGCTACGTGCTGCTGCTGCTGCTGCTGCATGATGCTGCTCCTGCTGCGTGCTGCTGCTGCTGCTGCTGCTGCTGCGTGCTGCATGCTGCTGCTGCTGCTGCGTGCTGCTGTTGCTGCTGCGTCATACTGCGTGCTGCTGCTGCTGCTGCGTGCTGCTGCTGCTGCTGCTGCTGCTACGTGCTGCTGCTGCTGCTGCGTGCTGCTGCAGCTGCTGCGTGCTGCTGCTGCTGCTGCGTGCTGCTGCTGCTGCGTGCTGCGTGCTGCTGCTGCTGCTGCATGATGCTGCTCCTGCTGCGTGCTGCTGCTGCTGCTGCTGCTGCTGCTGCTGCTGCTGCTGCTGCGTGCTGCGTGCTGCTCCTGCTGCTGCGTGCTGCTGCTGCTGCTGCTGCTGCGTGCTGCTGCTGCTACTGCTGCGTGCTGCTGCTGCTGCTGCGTGCTGCTGCGTGCTGCTGCTGCTGCTGCGTGCTGCTGCTGCTGCTGTTGCTGCGTGCTGCTGCTGCTGCTGCGTGCTGCTGCGTGCTGCTGCTGCATGCTGCGTGCTGCTGCTGCTGCGTGCTGCTGCTGCTGCTGCGTGATGATGCTGCTGCTGCGTGCTGCTGCTGCTGCTGCTGCGTGCTGCTGCTGCTGCTGCGTGCTGCTGCTGCTGCTGCGTGCTGCTGCTGCTGCTGCGAACTGCTGCTGCTGCTGCGTGCTGCTGCGTGCTGCTGCTGCGTGCTGCGTGCTGCTGCTGCTGCTGCTGCTGCTGCTGCTGCGTGTTGCTGCTGCTGCGTGCTGCGTGCAGCTGCTGCTGCTGCATGATGCTGCTCCTGCTGCGTGCTGCTGCTGCTGCTGCTGCTGCTGCTGCTGCTGCTGCGTGCTGCGTGCTGCTGCTGCTGCTGCTGCGTCATACTGCGTGCTGCTGCTGCTGCTGCGTGCTGCTGCTGCTGCTGCTGCTGCTGCTGCTGCTGCGTGCTGC
Source organism: Lasioglossum pauxillum (assembly GCA_933228785.1). Classification (NCBI taxonomy): domain Eukaryota; kingdom Metazoa; phylum Arthropoda; class Insecta; order Hymenoptera; family Halictidae; genus Lasioglossum; species Lasioglossum pauxillum. The sequence goes on from OW121707.1 coordinate 21,295,183, forward strand.
TGCGTGCTGCTGCTGCTGCGTGCTGCGTGCAGCTGCTGCTGCTGCATGATGCTGCTCCTGCTGCGTGCTGCTACTGCTGCTGCTGCTGCTGCTGCTGCTGCTGCGTGCTGCGTGCTGCTGCTGCTGCTGCGTCATACTGCGTGCTGCTGCTGCGTCATACTGCGTGCTGCTGCTGCTGCTGCGTGCTGCTGCTGCTGCTGCTGCTGCTACGTACTGCTGCTGCTGCTGCGTGCTGCTGCAGCTGCTGCGTGCTGCTGCTGCTGCTGCTGCTGCGTGCTGCTGCTGCTGCTGCGTGCTGCGTGCTGCTGCTGCTGCTGCATGATGCTGCTGCTGCTGCGTGCTGCTGCGTGCTGCGTGCTGCTGCTGCTGCTGCGTGCTGCTGCTGCTGCTGCTGCTGCGTGCTGCTGCTGCTGCGTACTGCTGCTGCTGCTGCGTGCTGCTGCTGCTGCTGCTGCTGCTGCTGCTGCTGCGTGCTGCTGCTGCTGCGTGCTGCTGCTGCTGCTGCTGCTGTTGCTGCGTGCTGCTGCTGCTGCTGCGTGCTGCTGCGTGCTGCTGCTGCATGCTGCGTGCTGCTGCTGCTGCGTGCTGCTGCTGCTGCTGCTGCGTGCTGCTGCTGCTGCTGCTGCTGCGTGCTGCTGCTGCTGCTGCGTGCTGCTGCTGCTGCGTGCTGCGTGCTGCTGCTGCTGCTGCGTCCTGCTGCTGCTGCGTGCTGCTGCTGCTGCTGCTGTTACTGCTGCGTGCTGCTGCTGCTGCGTGCTGCTGCTGCTGCTGCTGCTGCGTGCTGCTGCTGCTGCTGCGAACTGCTGCTGCTGCTGCGTGCTGCTGCTGCTGCGTGCTGCTGCTGCTGCTGCTGTTACTGCTGCGTGCTGCTGCTGCTGCTGCGTGCTGCTGCTGCTGCTGCGTGCTGCTGCTGCTGCTGCTGCTGCTGCGTGCTGCTGCTGCTGCTGCGTGCTGCTGCTGCTGCTGCGTTCTGCTGCTGCTGCTGCTGCTGCTGCGTCATACTGCGTGCTGCTGCTGCTGCTGCGTGCTGCTGCTGCTGCGTGCTGCTGCTGCTGCTGCGTGCTGCTGCTGCTGCTGCGTGCTGCGTGCTGCTGCTGCTGCTGCATGATGCTGCTGCTGCTGCGTGCTGCTGCGTGCTGCGTGCTGCTGCTGCTGCTGCGTGCTGCTGCTGCTGCTGCTGCGTGCTGCTGCTGCTGCGTACTGCTGCTGCTGCTGCGTGCTGCTGCTGCTGCTGCTGCTGCTGCTGCGTGCTGCTGCTGCTGCGTGCTGCTGCTGCTGCTGTTGCTGCGTGCTGCTGCTGCTGCTGCGTGCTGCTGCGTGCTGCTGCTGCATGCTGCGTGCTGCTGCTGCTGCGTGCTGCTGCTGCTGCTGCTGCTGCGTGCTGCTGCTGCTGCTGCGTGCTGCTGCTGCTGCGTGCTGCGTGCTGCTGCTGCTGCTGCGTGCTGCTGCTGCTGCGTGCTGCTGCTGCTGCGTGCTGCTGCTGCTGCTGCTGTTACTGCTGCGTGCTGCTGCTGCTGCTGCGTGCTGCTGCTGCTGCTGCGTGCTGCTGCTGCTGCTGCTACTGCTGCGTGCTGCTGCTGCTGCTGCGTGCTGCTGCTGCTGCGTGCTGCGTGCTGCTGCTGCGTTCTGCTGCTGCTGCTGCGTGCTGCTGCTGCTGCTGCGTGCCGCAGCTGCTAATGCAAGCTGCTGCTGCGTGCTGCTGCTGCTGCTGCGTGCCGCAGCTGCTAATGCAAGCTGCTGCTGCGTGCTGCGTGCTGCTGCTGCTGCGTGCTGCTGCTGCTGCGTGCTGCGTGCTGCTGCTGCTGCTGCATGATGCTGCTCCTGCTGCGTGCTGCTGCTGCTGCTGCTGCTGCTGCTGCTGCGTGCTGCGTGCTGCTGCTGCTGCTGCGTGCTGCTGTTGCTGCTGCGTCATACTGCGTGCTGCTGCTGCTGCTGCGTGCTGCTGCTGCTGCTGCTGCTGCTACGTGCTGCTGCTGCTGCTGCGTGCTGCTGCAGCTGCTGCGTGCTGCTGCTGCTGCTGCGTGCTGCTGCTGCTGCGTGCTGCGTGCTGCTGCTGCTGCTGCATGATGCTGCTCCTGCTGCGTGCTGCTGCTGCTGCTGCGTGCTGCGTGCTGCTCCTGCTGCTGCGTGCTGCTGCTGCTGCTGCTGCTGCTGCGTGCTGCTGCTGCTACTGCTGCGTGCTGCTGCTGCTGCTGCGTACTGCTGCGTGCTGCTGCGTGCTGCTGCGTGCTGCTGCTGCTGAAGCGTGCTGCTGCTGCTGCTGTTGCTGCGTGCTGCTGCTGCTGCTGCGTGCTGCTGCGTGCTGCTACTGCATGCTGCGTGCTGCTGCTGCTGCGTGCTGCTGCTGCTGCTGCGTGCTGCTGCTGCTGCTGCGTGCTGCTGCTGCTGCGTGCTGCTGCTGCTGCTGCTGCGTGCTGCTGCTGCTGCTGCGTGCTGCTGCTGCTGCTGCGTGCTGCTGCTGCTGCTGCGAACTGCTGAAGCTGCTGCGTGCTGCTGCGTGCTGCTGCTGCGTGCTGCGTGCTGCTGCTGCTGCTGCTGCTGCTGCTGCTGCGTGCTGCTGCTGCTGCGTGCTGCGTGCAGCTGCTGCTGCTGCATGATGCTGCTCCTGCTGCGTGCTGCTGCTGCTGCTGCTGCTGCTGCTGCGTGCTGCGTGCTGCTGCTGCTGCTGCTGCGTCATACTGCGTGCTGCTGCTGCTGCTGCGTGCTGCTGCTGCTGCTGCTGCTGCTACGTACTGCTGCTGCTGCTGCGTGCTGCTGCAGCTGCTGCGTGCTGCTGCTGCTGCGTGCTGCTGCTGCTGCTGTTGCTGCGTGCTGCTGCTGCTGCTGCGTGCTGCTGCGTGCTGCTGCTGCTGCGTGCTGCGTGCAGCTGCTGCTGCTGCATGATGCTGCTCCTGCTGCGTGCTGCTGCTGCTGCTGCTGCTGCTGCTGCGTGCTGCGTGCTGCTGCTGCTGCTGCTGCGTCATACTGCGTGCTGCTGCTGCTGCTGCTGCTGCTACGTACTGCTGCTGCTGCTGCGTGCTGCTGCAGCTGCTGCGTGCTGCTGCTGCTGCGTGCTGCTGCTGCTGCGTGCTGCTGCTGCTGCTGTTGCTGCGTGCTGCTGCTGCTGCTGCGTGCTGCTGCGTGCTGCTGCTGCATGCTGCGTGCTGCTGCTGCTAGGTGCTGCTGCTGCTGCTGCGTGCTGCTGCTGCTGCTGCGTGCTGCTGCTGCTGCTGCTGCGTGCTGCTGCTGCTGCTGCGTGCTGCTGCTGCTGCTGCGAACTGCTGCTGCTGCTGCGTGCTGCTGCGTGCTGCTGCTGCGTGCTGCGTGCTGCTGCTGCTGCTGCTGCTGCTGCGTGCTGCTGCTGCTGCGTGCTGCGTGCAGCTGCTGCTGCTGCATGATGCTGCTCCTGCTGCGTGCTGCTGCTGCTGCTGCTGCTGCTGCTGCTGCTGCTGCTGCTGCTGCTGCTGCGTGCTGCGTGCTGCTGCTGCTGCTGCTGCGTCATACTGCGTGCTGCTGCTGCTGCTGCGTGCTGCTGCTGCTGCTGCTGCTGCTACGTACTGCTGCTGCTGCTGCGTGCTGCTGCAGCTGCTGCTGCTGCTGCTGCTGCGTGCTGCTGCTGCTGCTGCGTGCTGCGTGCTGCTGCTGCTGCTGCATGATGCTGCTGCTGCTGCGTGCTGCTGCGTGCTGCGTGCTGCTGCTGCTGCTGCGTGCTGCTGCTGCTGCTGCTGCTGCGTGCTGCTGCTGCTGCGTACTGCTGCTGCTGCTGCGTGCTGCTGCTGCTGCTGCTGCTGCTGCTGCTGCTGCTGCGTGCTGCTGCTGCTGCGTGCTGCTGCTGCTGCTGTTGCTGCGTGCTGCTGCTGCTGCTGCGTGCTGCTGCGTGCTGCTGCTGCATGCTGCGTGCTGCTGCTGCTGCGTGCTGCTGCTGCTGCTGCTGCTGCGTGCTGCTGCTGCTGCTGCGTGCTGCTGCTGCTGCGTGCTGCGTGCTGCTGCTGCTGCTGCGTGCTGCTGCTGCTGCGTGCTGCTGCTGCTGCTGCTGTTACTGCTGCGTGCTGCTGCTGCTGCTGCGTGCTGCTGCTGCTGCTGCGTGCTGCTGCTGCTGCTGCTGCTGCTGCTGCGTGCTGCTGCTGCTGCTGCGTGCTGCTGCTGCTGCTGCGTGCTGCTGCTGCTGCTGCGTGCTGCTGCTGCTGCTGCTGCTGCGTCATACTGCGTGCTGCTGCTGCTGCTGCGTGCTGCTGCTGCTGCGTGCTGCTGCTGCTGCTGCGTGCTGCTGCTGCTGCTGCGTGCTGCGTGCTGCTGCTGCTGCTGCGTGCTGCTGCTGCTGCTGCTGCTGCTGCGTGCTGCTGCTGCTGCGTACTGCTGCTGCTGCTGCGTGCTGCTGCTGCTGCTGCTGCTGCGTGCTGCTGCTGCTGCTGCTGCTGCTGCTGCTGCGTGCTGCGTGCTGCTGCTGCGTGCTGCTGCTGCTGCGTGCTACGTGCTGCTGCTGCTGCTGCTGCATGATGCTGCTCCTGCTGCGTGCTGCTGCTGCTGCTGCTGCTGCTGCGTGCTGCGTGCTGCTGCTGCTGCTGCGTGCTGCTGTTGCTGCTGCGTCATACTGCGTGCTGCTGCTGCTGCTGCGTGCTGCTGCTGCTGCTGCTGCTGCTACGTGCTGCTGCTGCTGCTGCGTGCTGCTGCAGCTGCTGCGTGCTGCTGCTGCTGCTGCGTGCTGCTGCTGCTGCGTGCTGCGTGCTGCTGCTGCTGCTGCATGATGCTGCTCCTGCTGCGTGCTGCTGCTGCTGCTGCTGCTGCTGCTGCTGCTGCTGCTGCTGCGTGCTGCGTGCTGCTCCTGCTGCTGCGTGCTGCTGCTGCTGCTGCTGCTGCGTGCTGCTGCTGCTACTGCTGCGTGCTGCTGCTGCTGCTGCGTGCTGCTGCGTGCTGCTGCTGCTGCTGCGTGCTGCTGCTGCTGCTGCTGCTGTTGCTGCGTGCTGCTGCTGCTGCTGCGTGCTGCTGCGTGCTGCTGCTGCATGCTGCGTGCTGCTGCTGCTGCGTGCTGCTGCTGCTGCTGCGTGATGATGCTGCTGCTGCGTGCTGCTGCTGCTGCTGCTGCGTGCTGCTGCTGCTGCTGCGTGCTGCTGCTGCTGCTGCGTGCTGCTGCTGCTGCTGCGAACTGCTGCTGCTGCTGCGTGCTGCTGCGTGCTGCTGCTGCGTGCTGCGTGCTGCTGCTGCTGCTGCTGCTGCTGCTGCTGCGTGTTGCTGCTGCTGCGTGCTGCGTGCAGCTGCTGCTGCTGCATGATGCTGCTCCTGCTGCGTGCTGCTGCTGCTGCTGCTGCTGCTGCTGCTGCTGCTGCGTGCTGCGTGCTGCTGCTGCTGCTGCTGCGTCATACTGCGTGCTGCTGCTGCTGCTGCGTGCTGCTGCTGCTGCTGCTGCTGCTACGTACTGCTGCTGCTGCTGCGTGCTGCTGCAGCTGCTGCGTGCTGCTGCTGCTGCTGCGTGCTGCTGCTGCTGCTGCTGCTGCGTGCTGCGTGCTGCTGCTGCTGCTGCGTGCTGCTGCTGCTGCTGCGTGCTGCTGCTGCTGCTGCTGCTGCGTGCTGCTGCTGCTGCGTGCTGCTGCTGCTGCTGTTGCTGCGTGCTGCTGCTGCTGCTGCGTGCTGCTGCGTGCTGCTGCTGCATGCTGCGTGCTGCTGCTGCTGCGTGCTGCTGCTGCTGCTGCGTGCTGCTGCTGCTGCTGCGTGCTGCTGCTGCTGCTGCTGCGTGCTGCTGCTGCTGCTGCGTGCTGCTGCTGCTGCTGCGAACTGCTGCTGCTGCTGCGTGCTGCTGCGTGCTGCTGCTGCGTGCTGCGTGCTGCTGCTGCTGCTGCTGCTGCTGCTGCTGCTGCTGCTGCGTGCTGCTGCTGCTGCGTGCTGCGTGCAGCTGCTGCTGCTGCATGATGCTGCTCCTGCTGCGTGCTGCTACTGCTGCTGCTGCTGCTGCTGCTGCTGCTGCGTGCTGCGTGCTGCTGCTGCTGCTGCGTCATACTGCGTGCTGCTGCTGCGTCATACTGCGTGCTGCTGCTGCTGCTGCGTGCTGCTGCTGCTGCTGCTGCTGCTACGTACTGCTGCTGCTGCTGCGTGCTGCTGCAGCTGCTGCGTGCTGCTGCTGCTGCTGCTGCTGCGTGCTGCTGCTGCTGCTGCGTGCTGCGTGCTGCTGCTGCTGCTGCATGATGCTGCTGCTGCTGCGTGCTGCTGCGTGCTGCGTGCTGCTGCTGCTGCTGCGTGCTGCTGCTGCTGCTGCTGCTGCTGCTGCGTGCTGCTGCTGCTGCGTACTGCTGCTGCTGCTGCGTGCTGCTGCTGCTGCTGCTGCTGCTGCTGCTGCGTGCTGCTGCTGCTGCGTGCTGCTGCTGCTGCTGCTGCTGTTGCTGCGTGCTGCTGCTGCTGCTGCGTGCTGCTGCGTGCTGCTGCTGCATGCTGCGTGCTGCTGCTGCTGCGTGCTGCTGCTGCTGCTGCTGCGTGCTGCTGCTGCTGCTGCTGCTGCGTGCTGCTGCTGCTGCTGCGTGCTGCTGCTGCTGCGTGCTGCGTGCTGCTGCTGCTGCTGCGTCCTGCTGCTGCTGCGTGCTGCTGCTGCTGCTGCTGTTACTGCTGCGTGCTGCTGCTGCTGCGTGCTGCTGCTGCTGCTGCTGCTGCGTGCTGCTGCTGCTGCTGCGTGCTGCTGCTGCTGCTGCGTGCTGCTGCTGCTGCTGCTGCTGCTGCGTCATACTGCGTGCTGCTGCTGCTGCTGCGTGCTGCTGCTGCTGCTGCGTGCTGCTGCTGCTGCTGCGTGCTGCGTGCTGCTGCTGCTGCTGCATGATGCTGCTGCTGCTGCGTGCTGCTGCGTGCTGCGTGCTGCTGCTGCTGCTGCGTGCTGCTGCTGCTGCTGCTGCTGCTGCTGCTGCTGCGTGCTGCTGCTGCTGCGTACTGCTGCGGCTGCTGCGTGCTGCTGCTGCTGCTGCTGCTGCGTGCTGCTGCTGCTGCGTGCTGCTGCTGCTGCTGTTGCTGCGTGCTGCTGCTGCTGCTGCGTGCTGCTGCTGCATGCTGCGTGCTGCTGCTGCTGCTGCTGCGTGCTGCTGCTGCTCCTGCTGCTGCGTGCTGCTGCTGCTGCTGCGTGCTGCTGCTGCTGCTGCTGCTGCTGCTGTTACTGCTGCGTGCTGCTGCTGCTGCTGCGTGCTGCTGCTGCTGCTGCGTGCTGCTGCTGCTGCTGCTGCTGCTGCGTGCTGCTGCTGCTGCTGCGTGCTGCTGCTGCTGCGTGCTGCGTGCTGCTGCTGCTGCAGCGTACTGCTGCTGCGTTCTGCTGCTGCTGCTGCGTGCTGCTGCTGCTGCTGCGTGCTGCTGCTGCTGCGTGCTGCGTGCTGCTGCTGCTGCTGCATGATGCTGCTCCTGCTGCGTGCTGCTGCTGCTGCTGCTGCTGCTGCTGCTGCTGCGTGCTGCGTGCTGCTGCTGCTGCTGCGTGCTGCTGTTGCTGCTGCGTCATACTGCGTGCTGCTGCTGCTGCTGCGTGCTGCTGCTGCTGCTGCTGCTGCTACGTGCTGCTGCTGCTGCTGCGTGCTGCTGCAGCTGCTGCGTGCTGCTGCTGCTGCTGCGTGCTGCTGCTGCTGCGTGCTGCGTGCTGCTGCTGCTGCTGCATGATGCTGCTCCTGCTGCGTGCTGCTGCTGCTGCTGCTGCGTGCTGCGTGCTGCTCCTGCTGCTGCGTGCTGCTGCGTGCTGCTGCTGCTGCGTGCTGCTGCGTGCTGCTGCTGCTGCGTGCTGCGTGCTGCTGCTGCTGCTGCATGATGCTGCTGCTGCTGCGTGCTGCTGCTGCTGCTGCGCACTGCTGCTGCGTTCTGCTGCTGCTGCTGCGTGCTGCTGCTGCTGCTGCGTGCCGCAGCTGCTAATGCGAGTTGCTGCTGCTGCTGCGTGCTGCTGCTGCTGCTGCGTGCTGCTGCTGCTGCTGCTGCGTGCTGCTGCTGCTGCTGCGTGCTGCTGCTGCTGCTACGTGCTGCTGCTGCTGCTGCTGCTGCGTGCTGCAGCGTGCTGCTGCTGCGTGCTGCGTGCTGCTGCTGCTGCGTGCTGCTGCTGCTGCTGCTGCTGCTGCGTCCTGCTGCGTGCTGCTGCTGCTGCTGCGTCTTACTGCGTGCTGCTGCTGCTGCTGCGTACTGCTGCTGCGTTCTGCTGCTGCTGCTGCGTGCTGCTGCTGCTGCTGCGTGCCGCAGATGCTAAGGCGAGCTGCTGCTCCTGCTGCGTGCTGCTGCTGCTGCGTGCTGCTGCTGCGTGCTGCAGCGTGCTGCTGCTGCGTGCTGCGTGCTGCTGCTGCTGCGTGCTGCTGCTGCTGCTGCTGCTGCTGCTGCTGCTGCTGCTGCTGCTGCTGCTGCTGCTGCTGCGTGCTGCTGCTGCTGCTGCATGATGCTGCTGCTGCTGCGTGCTGCTGCTGCTGCTGCGTACTGCTGCTGCGTTCTGCTGCTGCTGCTACGTGCTGCTGCTGCTGCTGCGTGCCGCAGCTGCTAAGGCGCGCTGCTGCTCCTGCTGCGTGCTGCTGCTGCTGCTGCTGCGTGCTGCTGCTGCTGCGTGCTGCGTGCAGCTGCTGCTGCTGCATGATGCTGCTCCTGCTGCGTGCTGCTGCTGCTGCTGCTGCTGCTGCGTGCTGCGTGCTGCTGCTGCTGCTGCTGCGTCATACTGCGTGCTGCTGCTGCTGCTGCGTGCTGCTGCGTCATACTGCGTGCTGCTGCTGCTGCTGCGTGCTGCTGCTGCTGCTGCTGCTGCTACGTACGGCTGCTGCTGCTGCGTGCTGCTGCTGCTGCTGCTGCTGCGTACTGCTGCTGCTGCTGCGTGCTGCTGCGTGCTGCTGCTGCGTGCTGCGTGCTGCTGCTGCTGCGTGCTGATGCTGCTGCTGCTGCTGCTGCTGCTGCTGCTACTGCTGCTGCTGCTGCTGCTGCTGCTGCTGCTGCTGCTGCTGCGTTCTGCTGCTGCTGCGTGCTGCGTGCTGCTGCTGCTGCTGCATGATGCTGCTGCTGCTGCGTGCTGCTGCTGCTGCTGCGTACTGCTGCTGCGTTCTGCTGCTGCTGCTGCGTGCTGCTGCTGCTGCTGCGTGCCGCAGCTACTAATGCGAGCTGCTGCTCCTGCTGCGTGCTGCTGCTGCTGCTGCTGCTGCTGCGTGCTGCTGCGTGCTGCTGCGTGCTGCTGCTGCTGCGTGCTGCGTGCTGCTGCTGCTTCTGCATGATGCTGCTGCTGCTGCGTGCTGCTGCTGCTGCTGCGTACTGCTGCTGCGTTCTGCTGCTGCTGCTGCGTGCTGCTGCTGCTGCTGCGTGCTGCAGCTGCTAATGCGAGCTGCTGCTCCTGCTGCGTGCTGCTGCTGCTGCTGCTGCGTGCTGCTGCTGCTGCGTGCTGCTGCTGCTGCTGCTGCTGCTGCGTGCAGCTGCTGCTGCTGCGTGCCGCAGCTGCTAAGGCGAGCTGCTGCTCCTGCTGCGTGCTGCTGCTGCTGCGTGCTGCTGCTGCTGCTGCTGCTGCTGCTGCTGCTGCTGCTGCTGTTGCTGCGTGCTGCTGCTGCTGCTGCGTGCTGCTGCGTG
>OW121707.1:21309689-21319689 GCA_933228785.1 Lasioglossum pauxillum
GTGCTGCTGCTGCTGCTGCGTGCTGCTGCGTGCTGCTGCTGCTGCGTGCTGCGTGCTGCTGCTGCTGCGTGCTGCTGCTGCTGCTGCGTACTGCTGCTGCGTTCTGCTGCTGCTGCTGCGTGCTGCTGCTGCTGCTGCGTGCCGCAGCTGCTAATGCGAGCTGCTGCTCCTGCTGCGTGCTGCTGCTGCTGCTGCTGCGTGCTGCTGCTGCTGCTGCGTGCTGCGTGCTGCTGCTGCTGCTGCTGCTGCTGCTGCTGCTGCTGCTGCTGCGTGCTGCTGCTGCTGCTGCGTGCTGCTGCTGCTGCTGCTGCGTGCTGCTGCTGCTGCTGCGTGCCGCAGCTGCTAAGGCGAGCTGCTGCTCCTGCTGCGTGCTGCTGCTGCTGCGTGCTGCTGCTGCTGCTGCTGCTGCTGCTGCTGCTGCTGCTGTTGCTGCGTGCTGCTGCTGCTGCTGCGTGCTGCTGCGTGCTGCTGCTGCTGCGTGCTGCTGCGTGCTGCTGCTGCTGCGTGCTGCGTGCTGCTGCTGCTGCTGCATGATGCTGCTGCTGCTGCGTGCTGCTGCTGCTGCTGCGTACTGCTGCTGCGTTCTGCTGCTGCTGCTGCGTGCTGCTGCTGCTGCTGCGTGCCGCAGCTGCTAATGCGAGCTGCTGCTCCTGCTGCGTGCTGCTGCTGCTGCTGCTGCGTGCTGCTGCTGCTGCTGCTGCTGCGTGCTGCTGCTGCTGCTGCTGCTGCTGCGTGCTGCTGCTGCTGCTGCTGCTGCGTGCCGCAGCTGCTAAGGCGAGCTGCTGCTCCTGCTGCGTGCTGCTGCTGCTGCTGCTGCTGCTGCGTGCTGCTGCTGCTGCTGCTGCTGCTGCGTGCTGCTGCTGCTGCTGCGTGCCGCAGCTGCTAAGGCGAGCTGCTGCTCCTGCTGCGTGCTGCTGCTGCTGCGTGCTGCTGCTGCTGCTGCTGCTGCTGCTGCTGTGTGCTGCGTGCTGCGTGCTGCTGCTGCGTGCTGCTGCTGCTGCGTGCTGCTGCTGCTGCTGCTGCGTGCTGCTGCTGCTGCGTGCTGCTGCTGCTGCTGCTGCTGCTGCGTGCTGCTGCTGCTGCTGCTGCTGCGTGCTGCTGCTGCTGCTGCTGCGTGCTGCTGCTGCTGCTGCTGCGTGCTGCTGCTGCTGCTGCGTGCTGCTGCTGCTGCTACGTGCTGCTGCTGCTGCTGCGTGCTGCTGCTGCTGCTGCGTGCTGCAGCGTGCTGCTGCTGCGTGCTGCGTGCTGCTGCTGCTGCTGCTGCGTGCTGCTGCTGCTGCGTGCTGCTGCTGCTGCTGCTGCTGCTGCTGCTGCTGCTGCTGCGTGCTGCTGCTGCTGCTGCTGCTGCGTGCTGCTGCTGCTACTGTGTGCTGCTGCGTGCTGCTGCTGCTGCTGCGTGCTGCTGCTGCTGCTGCGTGCTGCTGCGTCCTGCTGCGTGCTGCTGCTGCTGCTGCGTCATACTGCGTGCTGCTGCTGCTGCTGCGTGCTGCTGCTGCTGCTGCTGCTGCGTGCTGCTGCTGCTGCTGCGTGCTGCGTGCTGCTGCTGCTGCTGCGTGCTGCTGCTGCTGCTGCGTGCTGCGTGCTGCTGCTGCTGCTGCATGATGCTGCTGCTGCTGCGTGCTGCTGCTGCTGCTGCTGCTGCTGCGTACTGCTGCTGCTGCTGCGTGCTGCTGCTTTTGCTGCTGCTGCTGCGTGCTGCTGCTGCTGCTGTTGCTGCCTGCTGCTGCTGCTGCTGCGTGCTGCTGCGTGCTGCTGCTGCATGCTGCGTGCTGCTGCTGCTGCGTGCTGCTGCTGCTGCTGCTGCTGCGTGCTGCTGCTGCTGCGTGCTGCTGCTGCTGCTGCGTGCTGCTGCGTGCTGCTGCTGCATGCTGCGTGCTGCTGCTGCTGCGTGCTGCTGCTGCTGCTGCTGCTGCGTGCTGCTGCTGCTGCGAACTGCTGCTGCTGCTGCGTGCTGCTGCTGCGTGCTGCGTGCTGCTGCTGCTGCTGCGTACTGCGTGCTGCTGCTGCTGCTGCATGATGCTGCTCCTGCTGCGTGCTGCTGCTGCTGCTGCTTCTGCGTGCTGCGTGCTGCTGCTGCTGCTGCGTCATACTGCGTGCTGCTGCTGCTGCTGCGTGCTGCTGCTGCTGCTGCTGCTGCTACGTGCTGCTGCTGCTGCTGCGTGCTGCTGCAGCTGCTGCGTGCTGCTGCTGCTGCTGCGTGCTGCTGCTGCTGCGTGCTGCTGCTGCTGCTGCGTGCCGCAGCTGCTAAGGCGAGCTGCTGCTCCTGCTGCGTGCTGCTGCTGCTGCGTGCTGCTGCTGCTGCTGCTGCGTGCTGCGTGCTGCTGCTGCTGCTGCGTGCTGCTGCTGCTGCGTGCTGCTGCTGCTGCTGCTGCTGCGTGCTGCTGCTGCTACTGCGTGCTGCTGCGTGCTGCTGCTGCTGCTGCTGCTGCGTGCTGCTGCTGCGTGCTGCTGCTGCTGCGTACTGCTGCTGCTGCTGCGTGCTGCTGCTGCTGCTGCTGCGTGCTGCTGCTGCTGCGTGCTGCTGCTGCTGCTGTTGCTGCGTGCTGCTGCTGCTGCTGCGTGCTGCTGCGTGCTGCTGCTGCATGCTGCGTGCTGTTGCTGCTGCGTGCTGCTGCTGCTGCTGCTGCGTGCTGCTGCTGCTGCTGCGTGCTGCTGCTGCTGCTGCTACGTGCTGCTGCTGCTGCTGCGTGCTGCTGCTGCTGCTGCGAACTGCTGCTGCTGCTGCGTGCTGCTGCGTGCTGCTGCTGCGTGCTGCGTGCTGCTGCTGCTGCTGCTGCTGCTGCTGCTGCTGCTGCGTGCTGCTGCTGCTGCGTGCTGCGTGCTGCTGCTGCTGCTGCATGATGCTGCTCCTGCTGCGTGCTGCTGCTGCTGCTGCTGCGTGCTGCGTGCTGCTGCTGCTGCTGCTGCGTCATACTGCGTGCTGCTGCTGCTGCTGCGTGCTGCTGCTGCTGCTGCTGCTACGTGCTGCTGCTGCTGCTGCGTGCTGCTGCAGCTGCTGCGTGCTGCTGCTGCTGCTGCGTGCTGCTGCTGCTGCTGCGTACTGCTGCTGCTGCTGCGTGCTGCTGCGTGCTGCTGCTGCGTGCTGCGTGCTGCGTGCTGCTGCTGCTTCTGCATGATGCTGCTGCTGCTGCTGCTGCTGCTGCTGCTGCGTACTGCTGCTGCGTTCTGCTGCTGCTGCTGCGTGCTGCTGCTGCTGCTGCGTGCCGCAGCTGCTAATGCGATCTGCTGCTCCTGCTGCGTGCTGCTGCTGCTGCTGCTGCGTGCTGCTGCTGCTGCTGCTGCTGCGTGCTGCTGCTGCTGCTGCGTGCTGCGTGCTGCTGCTGCTGCTGCTGCTGCTGCTGCTGCTGCTGCGTGCTGCTGCTGCTGCTGCGTGCTGCTGCTGCTGCTGCTGCGTGCTGCTGCTGCTGCTGCGTGCCGCAGCTGCTAAGGCGAGCTGCTGCTCCTGCTGCGTGCTGCTGCTGCTGCGTGCTGCTGCTGCTGCTGCTGCTGCTGCTGCATGATGCTGCTGCTGCTGCGTGCTGCTGCTGCTGCTGCGTACTGCTGCTGCGTGCTGCTGCGTGCTGCTGCTGCATGCTGCGTGCTGCTGCTGCTGCGTGCTGCTGCTGCTGCTGCATGATGCTGCTGCTGCTGCGTGCTGCTGCTGCTGCTGCTGCTGCTGCTGCGTGCTGCTGCGTGCTGCTGCTGCATGCTGCGTGCTGCTGCTGCTGCGTGCTGCTGCTGCTGCTGCTGCTGCGTGCTGCTGCTGCTGCGTGCTGCTGCTGCTGCTGCATGCTGCTGCGTGCTGCTGCTGCATGCTGCGTGCTGCTGCTGCTGCGTGCTGCTGCTGCTGCTGCTGCTGCGTGCTGCTGCTGCTGCGTGCTGCTGCTGCTGCTGCGTGCTGCTGCTGCTGCGTGCTGCGTGCTGCTGCTGCTGCTGCATGATGCTGCTCCTGCTGCGTGCTGCTGCTGCTGCTGCTTCTGCGTGCTGCGTGCTGCTGCTGCTGCTGCGTCATACAGCGTGCTGCTGCTGCTGCTACGTGCTGCTGCTGCTGCTGCGTGCTGCTGCAGCTGCTGTTGCTGCGTGCTGCTGCTGCTGCTGCGTGCTGCTGCGTGCTGCTGCTGCATGCTGCGTGCTGTTGCTGCTGCGTGCTGCTGCTGCTGCTGCTGCTGCGTGCTGCTGCTGCTGCGTGCTGCTGCTGCTGCTGCTGCGTGCTGCTGCTGCGTGCTGCTGCTGCTGCGAACTGCTGCTGCTGCTGCGTGCTGCTGCTGCGTGCTGCGTGCTGCTGCTGCTGCTGCGTGCTGCGTGCTGCTGCTGCTGCTGCATGATGCTGCTCCTGCTGCGTGCTGCTGCTGCTGCTGCTTCTGCGTGCTGCGTGCTGCTGCTGCTGCTGCGTCATACTGCGTGCTGCTGCTGCTGCTGCGTGCTGCTGCTGCTGCTGCTGCTGCTACGTGCTGCTGCTGCTGCTGCGTGCTGCTGCAGCTGCTGCGTGCTGCTGCTGCTGCTGCGTGCTGCTGCTGCTGCGTGCTGCTGCTGCTGCTGCGTGCCGCAGCTGCTAAGGCGAGCTGCTGCTCCTGCTGCGTGCTGCTGCTGCTGCGTGCTGCTGCTGCTGCTGCTGCGTGCTGCGTGCTGCTGCTGCTGCTGCGTGCTGCTGCTGCTGCGTGCTGCTGCTGCTGCTGCTGCTGCGTGCTGCTGCTGCTACTGCGTGCTGCTGCGTGCTGCTGCTGCTGCTGCTGCTGCGTGCTGCTGCTGCTGCTGCTGCTGCTGCTGCTGCTGCTGCGTGCTGCTGCTGCTGCGTACTGCTGCTGCTGCTGCGTGCTGCTGCTGCTGCTGCTGCGTGCTGCTGCTGCTGCGTGCTGCTGCTGCTGCTGTTGCTGCGTGCTGCTGCTGCTGCTGCGTGCTGCTGCGTGCTGCTGCTGCATGCTGCGTGCTGCTGCTGCTGCGTGCTGCTGCTGCTGCTGCTGCGTGCTGCTGCTGCTGCTGCGTGCTGCTGCTGCTGCTGCTACGTGCTGCTGCTGCTGCTGCGTGCTGCTGCTGCTGCTGCGAACTGCTGCTGCTGCTGCGTGCTGCTGCGTGCTGCTGCTGCGTGCTGCGTGCTGCTGCTGCTGCTGCTGCTGCTGCGTGCTGCTGCTGCTGCGTGCTGCGTGCTGCTGCTGCTGCTGCATGATGCTGCTCCTGCTGCGTGCTGCTGCTGCTGCTGCTGCTGCTGCTGCGTGCTGCGTGCTGCTGCTGCTGCTGCTGCGTCATACTGCGTGCTGCTGCTGCTGCTGCGTGCTGCTGCTGCTGCTGCTGCTACGTGCTGCTGCTGCTGCTGCGTGCTGCTGCAGCTGCTGCGTGCTGCTGCTGCTGCTGCGTGCTGCTGCTGCTGCTGCTGCTGCGTACTGCTGCTGCTGCTGCGTGCTGCTGCGTGCTGCTGCTGCGTGCTGCGTGCTGCTGCTGCTGCGTGCTGCGTGCTGCTGCTGCTGCGTGCTGATGCTGCTGCTGCTGCTGCTGCTGCTGCTACTGCTGCTGCTGCTGCTGCTGCTGCTGCTGCTGCTGCTGCTGCTGCTGCTGCTGCTGCTGCTGCTGCTGCTGCTGCTGCTGCTGCTGCTGCTGCGTTCTGCTGCTGCTGCGTGCTGCGTGCTGCTGCTGCTGCTGCATGATGCTGCTGCTGCTGCGTGCTGCTGCTGCTGCTGCGTACTGCTGCTGCGTTCTGCTGCTGCTGCTGCGTGCCGCAGCTACTAATGCGAGCTGCTGCTCCTGCTGCGTGCTGCTGCTGCTGCTGCTGCTGCGTGCTGCTGCTGCTGCTGCGTGCTGCTGCGTGCTGCTGCTGCTGCGTGCTGCGTGCTGCGTGCTGCTGCTGCTTCTGCATGATGCTGCTGCTGCTGCTGCTGCTGCTGCTGCTGCGTACTGCTGCTGCGTTCTGCTGCTGCTGCTGCGTGCTGCTGCTGTTGCTGCGTGCCGCAGCTGCTAATGCGATCTGCTGCTCCTGCTGCGTGCTGCTGCTGCTGCTGCTGCGTGCTGCTGCTGCTGCTGCTGCTGCGTGCTGCTGCTGCTGCTGCTGCTGCGTGCTGCGTGCTGCTGCTGCTGCTGCTGCTGCTGCTGCTGCTGCTGCGTGCTGCTGCTGCTGCTGCGTGCTGCTGCGTGCTGGTGCTGCTGCTGCTGCGTGCTGCTGCTGCTGCTGCGTGCCGCAGCTGCTAAGGCGAGCTGCTGCTCCTGCTGCGTGCTGCTGCTGCTGCGTGCTGCTGCTGCTGCGTGCTGCTGCTGCTGCTGCTGCTGCTGCTGCATGATGCTGCTGCTGCTGCGTGCTGCTGCTGCTGCTGCGTACTGCTGCTGCGTTCTGCTGCTGCTGCTGCGTGCTGCTGCTGCTTCTGCGTGCTGCGTGCTGCTGCTGCTGCTGCGTCATACTGCGTGCTGCTGCTGCTGCTGCGTGCTGCTGCTGCTGCTGCTGCTGCTACGTGCTGCTGCTGCTGCTGCGTGCTGCTGCAGCTGCTGTTGCTGCGTGCTGCTGCTGCTGCTGCGTGCTGCTGCGTGCTGCTGCTGCATGCTGCGTGCTGCTGCTGCTGCGTGCTGCTGCTGCTGCTGCTGCTGCGTGCTGCTGCTGCTGCGTGCTGCTGCTGCTGCTGCGTGCTGCTGCTGCTGCTGCTGCTGCTGCGTGCTGCTGCTGCTGCGTGCTGCTGCTGCTGCTGCTGCTGCTGCGTGCTGCTGCTGCTGCTGCTGCTGCGTGCTGCTGCTGCTGCTGCTGCGTGCTGCTGCTGCTGCTGCGTGCTGCTGCTGCTGCTACGTGCTGCTGCTGCTGCTGCGTGCTGCTGCTGCTGCAGCGTGCTGCAGCGTGCTGCTGCTGCGTGCTGCGTGCTGCTGCTGCTGCTGCTGCGTGCTGCTGCTGCTGCGTACTGCTGCTGCTGCTGCGTGCTGCTGCTGCTGCTGCTGCGTGCTGCTGCTGCTGCGTGCTGCTGCTGCTGCTGTTGCTGCGTGCTGCTGCTGCTGCTGCGTGCTGCTGCGTGCTGCTGCTGCATGCTGCGTGCTGCTGCTGCTGCTGCTGCTGCTGCTGCGTGCTGCTGCTGCTGCGTACTGCTGCTGCTGCTGCGTGCTGCTGCTGCTGCTGCTGCGTGCTGCTGCTGCTGCGTGCTGCTGCTGCTGCTGTTGCTGCGTGCTGCTGCTGCTGCTGCGTGCTGCTGCGTGCTGCTGCTGCATGCTGCGTGCTGCTGCTGCTGCGTGCTGCTGCTGCTGCTGCTGCGTGCTGCTGCTGCTGCTGCGTGCTGCTGCTGCTGCTGCTACGTGCTGCTGCTGCTGCTGCGTGCTGCTGCTGCTGCTGCGAACTGCTGCTGCTGCTGCGTGCTGCTGCGTGCTGCTGCTGCGTGCTGCGTGCTGCTGCTGCTGCTGCTGCTGCTGCGTGCTGCTGCTGCTGCGTGCTGCGTGCTGCTGCTGCTGCTGCATGATGCTGCTCCTGCTGCGTGCTGCTGCTGCTGCTGCTGCTGCTGCTGCTGCGTGCTGCGTGCTGCTGCTGCTGCTGCTGCGTCATACTGCGTGCTGCTGCTGCTGCTGCGTGCTGCTGCTGCTGCTGCTGCTACGTGCTGCTGCTGCTGCTGCGTGCTGCTGCAGCTGCTGCGTGCTGCTGCTGCTGCTGCGTGCTGCTGCTGCTGCTGCTGCTGCGTACTGCTGCTGCTGCTGCGTGCTGCTGCGTGCTGCTGCTGCGTGCTGCGTGCTGCTGCTGCTGCGTGCTGCGTGCTGCTGCTGCTGCGTGCTGATGCTGCTGCTGCTGCTGCTGCTGCTGCTACTGCTGCTGCTGCTGCTGCTGCTGCTGCTGCTGCTGCTGCTGCTGCTGCTGCTGCTGCTGCTGCTGCTGCTGCTGCTGCTGCTGCTGCTGCTGCTGCGTTCTGCTGCTGCTGCGTGCTGCGTGCTGCTGCTGCTGCTGCATGATGCTGCTGCTGCTGCGTGCTGCTGCTGCTGCTGCGTACTGCTGCTGTGTTCTGCTGCTGCTGCTGCGTGCCGCAGCTACTAATGCGAGCTGCTGCTCCTGCTGCGTGCTGCTGCTGCTGCTGCTGCTGCGTGCTGCTGCTGCTGCTGCGTGCTGCTGCGTGCTGCTGCTGCTGCGTGCTGCGTGCTGCGTGCTGCTGCTGCTTCTGCATGATGCTGCTGCTGCTGCTGCTGCTGCTGCTGCTGCGTACTGCTGCTGCGTTCTGCTGCTGCTGCTGCGTGCTGCTGCTGCTGCTGCGTGCCGCAGCTGCTAATGCGATCTGCTGCTCCTGCTGCGTGCTGCTGCTGCTGCTGCTGCGTGCTGCTGCTGCTGCTGCTGCTGCGTGCTGCTGCTGCTGCTGCGTGCTGCGTGCTGCTGCTGCTGCTGCTGCTGCGTGAAGCTGCTGCTGCTGCTGCGTGCTGCTGCTGCTGCTGCGTGCCGCAGCTGCTAAGGCGAGCTGCTGCTCCTGCTGCGTGCTGCTGCTGCTGCGTGCTGCTGCTGCTGCGTGCTGCTGCTGCTGCTGCTGCTGCTGCTGCATGATGCTGCTGCTGCTGCGTGCTGCTGCTGCTGCTGCGTACTGCTGCTGCGTTCTGCTGCTGCTGCTGCGTGCTGCTGCTGCTTCTGCGTGCTGCGTGCTGCTGCTGCTGCTGCGTCATACTGCGTGCTGCTGCTGCTGCTGCGTGCTGCTGCTGCTGCTGCTGCTGCTACGTGCTGCTGCTGCTGCTGCGTGCTGCTGCAGCTGCTGTTGCTGCGTGCTGCTGCTGCTGCTGCGTGCTGCTGCGTGCTGCTGCTGCATGCTGCGTGCTGCTGCTGCTGCGTGCTGCTGCTGCTGCTGCTGCTGCGTGCTGCTGCTGCTGCGTGCTGCTGCTGCTGCTGCGTGCTGCTGCTGCTGCTGCTGCTGCGTGCTGCTGCTGCTGCGTGCTGCTGCTGCTGCTGCTGCTGCTGCTGCGTGCTGCTGCTGCTGCTGCTGCTGCGTGCTGCTGCTGCTGCTGCTGCGTGCTGCTGCTGCTGCTGCGTGCTGCTGCTGCTGCTACGTGCTGCTGCTGCTGCTGCGTGCTGCTGCTGCTGCAGCGTGCTGCAGCGTGCTGCTGCTGCGTGCTGCGTGCTGCTGCTGCTGCTGCTGCGTGCTGCTGCTGCTGCGTGCTGCTGCTGCTGCTGCTGCTGCTGCGTGCTGCTGCTGCTGCTGCTGCTGCGTGCTGCTGCTGCTGCGTGCTGCTGCTGCTGCTGCTGCGTGCTGCGTGCTGCTGCTGCTGCTGCGTGCTGCTGCTGCTGCGTGCTGCTGCTGCTGCTGCTGCTGCGTGCTGCTGCTGCTACTGCGTGCTGCTGCGTGCTGCTGCTGCTGCTGCTGCTGCGTGCTGCTGCTGCTGCTGCTGCTGCTGCGTGCTGCTGCTGCTGCGTACTGCTGCTGCTGCTGCGTGCTGCTGCTGCTGCTGCTGCGTGCTGCTGCTGCTGCTGCTGCGTGCTGCTGCTGCTGCGTGCTGCGTGCTGCTGCTGCTGCTGCTGCTGCTGCTGCGTGCTGCTGCTGCTGCTGCGTGCTGCGTGCTGCTGCTGCTGCTGCTGCTGCTGCTGCGTGCTGCTGCTGCTGCTGCTGCGTGCTGCTGCTGCTGCTGCGTGCCGCAGCTGCTAAGGCGAGCTGCTGCTCCTGCTGCGTGCTGCTGCTGCTGCGTGCTGCTGCTGCTGCGTGCTGCTGCTGCTGCTGCTGCTGCTGCTGCATGATGCTGCTGCTGCTGCGTGCTGCTGCTGCTGCTGCGTACTGCTGCTGCGTTCTGCTGCTGCTGCTGCGTGCTGCTGCTGCTTCTGCGTGCTGCGTGCTGCTGCTGCTGCTGCGTCATACTGCGTGCTGCTGCTGCTGCTGCGTGCTGCTGCTGCTGCTGCTGCTGCTACGTGCTGCTGCTGCTGCTGCGTGCTGCTGCAGCTGCTGTTGCTGCGTGCTGCTGCTGCTGCTGCGTGCTGCTGCGTGCTGCTGCTGCATGCTGCGTGCTGCTGCTGCTGCGTGTTGCTGCTGCTGCTGCTGCTGCGTGCTGCTGCTGCTGCGTGCTGCTGCTGCTGCTGCGTGCTGCTGCTGCTGCTGCTGCTGCGTGCTGCTGC
>OW121707.1:21324689-21332189 GCA_933228785.1 Lasioglossum pauxillum
CTGCTGCTGCTGCGTTCTGCTGCTGCTGCGTGCTGCGTGCTGCTGCTGCTGCTGCATGATGCTGCTGCTGCTGCGTGCTGCTGCTGCTGCTGCGTACTGCTGCTGCGTTCTGCTGCTGCTGCTGCGTGCTGCTGCTGCTGCTGCGTGCCGCAGCTACTAATGCGAGCTGCTGCTCCTGCTGCGTGCTGCTGCTGCTGCTGCTGCTGCGTGCTGCTGCTGCTGCTGCGTGCTGCTGCGTGCTGCTGCTGCTGCGTGCTGCGTGCTGCGTGCTGCTGCTGCTTCTGCATGATGCTGCTGCTGCTGCTGCTGCTGCTGCTGCTGCGTACTGCTGCTGCGTTCTGCTGCTGCTGCTGCGTGCTGCTGCTGCTGCTGCGTGCCGCAGCTGCTAATGCGATCTGCTGCTCCTGCTGCGTGCTGCTGCTGCTGCTGCTGCGTGCTGCTGCTGCTGCTGCTGCTGCGTGCTGCTGCTGCTGCTGCGTGCTGCTGCTGCGTGCCGCAGCTGCTAAGGCGAGCTGCTGCTCCTGCTGCGTGCTGCTGCTGCTGCGTGCTGCTGCTGCTGCTGCTGCTGCTGCTGCATGATGCTGCTGCTGCTGCGTGCTGCTGCTGCTGCTGCGTACTGCTGCTGCGTTCTGCTGCTGCTGCTGCGTGCTGCTGCTGCTGCTGCGTGCCGCAGCTACTAATGCGAGCTGCTGCTCCTGCTGCGTGCTGCTGCTGCTGCTGCTGCTGCTGCGTGCTGCTGCTGCTGCTGCGTGCTGCTGCGTGCTGCGTGCTGCTGCTGCTTCTGCATGATGCTGCTGCTGCTGCTGCTGCTGCTGCTGCAGCTGCTGCGTACTGCTGCTGCGTTCTGCTGCTGCTGCTGCGTGCTGCTGCTGCTGCTGCGTGCCGCAGCTGCTAATGCGATCTCCTGCTCCTGCTGCGTGCTGCTGCTGCTGCTGCTGCGTGCTGCTGCTGCTGCTGCTGCTGCGTGCTGCTGCTGCTGCTGCGTGCTGCGTGCTGCTGCTGCTGCTGCTGCTGCTGCTGCTGCTGCTGCTGCTGCTGCTGCTGCTGCGTGCTGCTGCTGCTGCTGTGTGCTGCTGCTGCTGCTGCTGCTGCTGCGTGCTGCTGCTGCTGCTGCGTGCCGCAGCTGCTAAGGCGAGCTGCTGCTCCTGCTGCGTGCTGCTGCTGCTGCGTGCTGCTGCTGCTGCTGCTGCTGTTGCTGCGTGCTGCTGCTGCTGCTGCGTGCTGCTGCGTGCTGCTGCTGCTGCGTGCTGCTGCTGCTGCTGCTGCTGCTGCGTGCTGCTGCTGCTGCTGCGTGCCGCAGCTGCTAAGGCGAGCTGCTGCTCCTGCTGCGTGTTGCGTGCTGCGTGCTGCTGCTGCTGCTGCGTGCTGCTGCTGCTGCGTGCTGCTGCTGCTGCTGCTGCTGCTGCTGCGTGCTGCTGCTGCTGCTGCTGCTGCGTGCTGCTGCTGCTGCTGCTGCGTGCTGCTGCTGCTGCTACGTGCTGCTGCTGCTGCTGCTGCTGCTGCGTGCTGCAGCGTGCTGCTGCTGCGTGCTGCGTGCTGCTGCTGCTGCGTGCTGCTGCTGCTGCTGCTGCTGCTGCGTGCTGCTGCTGCTGCGTGCTGCGTGCTGCTGCTGCTGCTGCATGATGCTGCTGCTGCTGCGTGCTGCTGCTGCTGCTGCGTACTGCTGCTGCGTTCTGCTGCTGCTGCTGCGTGCTGCTGCTGCTGCTGCGTGCCGCAGCTGCTAAGGCGAGCTGCTGCTCCTGCTGCGTGCTGCTGCTGCTGCGTGCTGCTGCTGCTGCTGCTGCTGCGTGCTGCGTGCTGCTGCTGCTGCGTGCTGCTGCTGCTGCTGCTGCTGCGTGCTGCTGCTGCTGCTGCTGCGTGCTGCTGCTGCTACTGTGTGCTGCTGCGTGCTGCTGCTGCTGCTGCGTGCTGCTGCTGCTGCTGCGTGCTGCTGCGTCCTGCTGCGTGCTGCTGCTGCTGCTGCGTCATACTGCGTGCTGCTGCTGCTGCTGCGTGCTGCTGCTGCTGCTGCGTGCTGCGTACTGCTGCTGCGTTCTGCTGCTGCTGCTGCGTGCTGCTGCTGCTGCTGCGTGCCGCAGCTACTAATGCGAGCTGCTGCTCCTGCTGCGTGCTGCTGCTGCTGCTGCTGCTGCTGCTGCGTGCTGCTGCGTGCTGCTGCTGCTGCGTGCTGCGTGCTGCTGCTGCTTCTGCATGATGCTGCTGCTGCTGCTGCTGCTGCTGCTGCGTACTGCTGCTGCTGCTGCTGCGTGCTGCTGCTGCTGCTGCGTGCCGCAGCTGCTAATGCGATCTGCTGCTCCTGCTGCGTGCTGCTGCTGCTGCTGCTGCGTGCTGCTGCTGCTGCTGCTGCTGCGTGCTGCTGCTGCTGCTGCTGCTGCGTGCTGCTGCTGCTGCTGCGTGCTGCGTGCTGCTGCTGCTGCTGCTGCTGCTGCTGCTGCTACTGCTGCTGCGTGCTGCTGCTGCTGCTGCGTGCCGCAGCTGCTAATGCGATCTGCTGCTCCTGCTGCGTGCTGCTGCTGCTGCTGCTGCGTGCTGCTGCTGCGTGCTGCTGCTGCTGCTGCGTGCTGCGTGCTGCTGCTGCTGCTGCTGCTGCTGCTGCGTGCTGCTGCTGCTGCTGCTGCTGCGTGCTGCTGCTGCTGCTGCTGCTGCTGCTGCGTGCTGCTGCTGCTGCTGCGTGCCGCAGCTGCTAAGGCGAGCTGCTGCTCCTGCTGCGTGCTGCTGCTGCTGCGTGCTGCTGCTGCTGCTGCTGCTGCTGCTGCATGATGCTGCTGCTGCTGCGTGCTGCTGCTGCTGCTGCGTACTGCTGCTGCGTTCTGCTGCTGCTGCTGCGAGCTGCTGCTCCTGCTGCGTGCTGCTGCTGCTGCTGCTGCTGCTGCGTGCTGCTGCTGCTGCTGCGTGCTGCTGCGTGCTGCTGCTGCTGCGTGCTGCGTGCTGCTGCTGCTTCTGCATGATGCTGCTGCTGCTGGTGCTGCTGCTGCTGCTGCTGGAGTACTGCTGCTGCGTTCTGCTGCTGCTGCTGCGTGCTGCTGCTGCTGCTGCGTGCCGCAGCTGCTAATGCGATCTGCTGCTCCTGCTGCGTGCTGCTGCTGCTGCTGCGTGCTGCGTGCTGCTGCTGCTGCTGCTGCTGCTGCTGCTGCTGCTGCTGCTGCTGCTGCTGCGTGCTGCTGCTGCTGCTGCGTGCTGCTGCTGCTGCTGCGTGCCGCAGCTGCTAAGGCGAGCTGCTGCTCCTGCTGCGTGCTGCTGCTGCTGCGTGCTGCTGCTGCTGCTGCTGCTGCTGCTGCTGCTGCTGCTGCTGCTGCGTTCTGCTGCTGCTGCTGCGTGCTGCTGCTGCTGCTGCGTGCCGCAGCTGCTAATGCGATCTGCTGCTCCTGCTGCGTGCTGCTGCTGCTGCTGCTGCGTGCTGCTGCTGCTGCTGCTGCTGCGTGCTGCTGCTGCTGCTGCGTGCTGCGTGCTGCTGCTGCTGCTGCTGCTGCTGCTGCTGCTGCTGCTGCGTGCTGCTGCTGCTGCTGCGTGCTGCTGCTGCTGCTGCGTGCCGCAGCTGCTAAGGCGAGCTGCTGCTCCTGCTGCGTGCTGCTGCTGCTGCGTGCTGCTGCTGCTGCTGCTGCTGCTGCTGCTGCTGCTGCTGCTGCTGCTGTTGCTGCGTGCTGCTGCTGCTGCTGCGTGCTGCTGCGTGCTGCTGCTGCTGCGTGCTGCTGCGTGCTGCTGCTGCTGCGTGCTGCGTGCTGCTGCTGCTGCTGCATGATGCTGCTGCTGCTGCGTGCTGCTGCTGCTGCTGCGTACTGCTGCTGCGTTCTGCTGCTGCTGCTGCGTGCTGCTGCTGCTGCTGCGTGCCGCAGCTGCTAATGCGAGCTGCTGCTCCTGCTGCGTGCTGCTGCTGCTGCTGCTGCGTGCTGCTGCTGCTGCTGCTGCTGCTGCTGCGTGCTGCTGCTGCTGCTGCGTGCTGCTGCTGCTGCTGCGTGCTGCAGCGTGCTGCTGCTGCTGCTGCTGCTGCTGCTGCATGATGCTGCTGCTGCTGCGTGCTGCTGCTGCTGCTGCGTACTGCTGCTGCGTTCTGCTGCTGCTGCTGCGTGCTGCTGCTGCTGCTGCGTGCCGCAGCTACTAATGCGAGCTGCTGCTCCTGCTGCGTGCTGCGGCTGCTGCTGCTGCTGCTGCGTGCTGCTGCTGCTGCTGCGTGCTGCTGCGTGCTGCTGCTGCTGCGTGCTGCGTGCTGCTGCTGCTTCTGCATGATGCTGCTGCTGCTGCTGCTGCTGCTGCTGCGTACTGCTGCTGCGTTCTGCTGCTGCTGCTGCGTGCTGCTGCTGCTGCTGCGTGCTGCTGCTGCTGCTGCGTGCCGCAGCTGCTAATGCGATCTGCTGCTCCTGCTGCGTGCTGCTGCTGCTGCTGCTGCGTGCTGCGTGCTGCTGCTGCTGCTGCGTGCTGCTGCTGCTGCATGATGCTGCTGCTGCTGCGTGCTGCTGCTGCTGCGTGCTGCTGCTGCTGCTGCGTGCTGCTGCTGCTGCTGCGTGCTGCTGCTGCTGCTGCGTGCCGCAGCTGCTAATGCGAGCTGCTGCTCCTACTGCGTGCTGCTGCTGCTGCTGCTGCTGCTGCTGCGTGCTGCTGCTGCTGCTGCGTGCTGCTGCGTGCTGCTGCTGCTGCGTGCTGCGTGCTGCTACTGCTTCTGCATGATGCTGCTGCTGCTGCGTGCTGCTGCTGCTGCTGCGTACTGCTGCTGCGTTCTGCTGCTGCTGCTGCGTGCTGCTGCTGCTGATGCGTGCCGCAGCTGCTAATGCGAGCTGCTGCTCCTGCTGCGTGCTGCTGCTGCTGCTGCTGCGTGCTGCTGCTGCTGCTGCTGCTGCTGCTGCTGCTGCTGCTGCGTGCTGCGTGCTGCTGCTGCTGCTGCTGCTGCTGCTGCTGCGTGCTGCTGCTGCTGCTGCGTGCTGCTGCTGCTGCTGCTGCAGCTGCGTGCTGCTGCTGCTGCTGCGTGCTGCTGCTGCTACGTGCTGCTGCTGCTGCTGCGTGCTGCTGCTGCTGCTGCGTGCTGCAGCGTGCTGCTGCTGCTGCTGCGTGCTGCTGCTGCTGCTGCTGCTGCGTACTGCTGCTGCTGCTGCGTGCTGCTGCGTGCTGCTGCTGCGTGCTGCGTGCTGCTGCTGCTGCGTGCTGCGTGCTGCTGCTGCTGCGTGCTGATGCTGCTGCTGCTGCTGCTGCTGCTGCTACTGCTGCTGCTGCTGCTGCTGCTGCTGCTGCTGCTGCTGCTGCTGCTGCTGCTGCTGCTGCTGCTGCTGCTGCTGCTGCTGCTGCTGCTGCTGCTGCTGCTGCTGCTGCTGCTGCTGCTGCTGCTGCTGCTGCTGCGTTCTGCTGCTGCTGCGTGCTGCGTGCTGCTGCTGCTGCTGCATGATGCTGCTGCTGCTGCGTGCTGCTGCTGCTGCTGCGTACTGCTGCTGCGTTCTGCTGCTGCTGCTGCGTGCTGCTGCTGCTGCTGCGTGCCGCAGCTACTAATGCGAGCTGCTGCTCCTGCTGCGTGCTGCTGCTGCTGCTGCTGCTGCGTGCTGCTGCTGCTGCTGCGTGCTGCTGCGTGCTGCTGCTGCTGCGTGCTGCGTGCTGCGTGCTGCTGCTGCTTCTGCATGATGCTGCTGCTGCTGCTGCTGCTGCTGCTGCTGCGTACTGCTGCTGCGTTCTGCTGCTGCTGCTGCGTGCTGCTGCTGCTGCTGCGTGCCGCAGCTGCTAATGCGATCTGCTGCTCCTGCTGCGTGCTGCTGCTGCTGCTGCTGCGTGCTGCTGCTGCTGCTGCTGCTGCGTGCTGCTGCTGCTGCTGCGTGCTGCTGCTGCGTGCCGCAGCTGCTAAGGCGAGCTGCTGCTCCTGCTGCGTGCTGCTGCTGCTGCGTGCTGCTGCTGCTGCTGCTGCTGCTGCTGCATGATGCTGCTGCTGCTGCGTGCTGCTGCTGCTGCTGCGTACTGCTGCTGCGTTCTGCTGCTGCTGCTGCGTGCTGCTGCTGCTGCTGCGTGCCGCAGCTACTAATGCGAGCTGCTGCTCCTGCTGCGTGCTGCTGCTGCTGCTGCTGCTGCTGCGTGCTGCTGCTGCTGCTGCGTGCTGCTGCGTGCTGCTGCTGCTGCGTGCTGCGTGCTGCTGCTGCTTCTGCATGATGCTGCTGCTGCTGCTGCTGCTGCTGCTGCAGCTGCTGCGTACTGCTGCTGCGTTCTGCTGCTCCTGCTGCGTGCTGCTGCTGCTGCTGCTGCGTGCTGCTGCTGCTGCTGCTGCTGCGTGCTGCTGCTGCTGCTGCGTGCTGCGTGCTGCTGCTGCTGCTGCTGCTGCTGCTGCTGCTGCTGCGTGCTGCTGCTGCTGCTGTGTGCTGCTGCTGCTGCTGCTGCTGCTGCGTGCTGCTGCTGCTGCTGCGTGCCGCAGCTGCTAAGGCGAGCTGCTGCTCCTGCTGCGTGCTGCTGCTGCTGCGTGCTGCTGCTGCTGCTGCTGCTGTTGCTGCGTGCTGCTGCTGCTGCTGCGTGCTGCTGCGTGCTGCTGCTGCTGCGTGCTGCTGCGTGCTGCTGCTGCTGCGTGCTGCGTGCTGCTGCTGCTGCGTGCTGCGTGCTGCTGCTGCTGCTGCTGCATGATGCTGCTGCTGCTGCGTGCTGCTGCTGCTGCTGCGTACTGCTGCTGCGTTCTGCTGCTGCTGCTGCGTGCTGCTGCTGCTGCTGCGTGCCGCAGCTGCTAATGCGAGCTGCTGCTCCTGCTGCGTGCTGCTGCTGCTGCTGCTGCGTGCTGCTGCTGCTGCTGCTGCTGCTGCGTGCTGCTGCTGCTGCTGCGTGCCGCAGCTGCTAAGGCGAGCTGCTGCTCCTGCTGCGTGTTGCGTGCTGCGTGCTGCTGCTGCTGCTGCGTGCTGCTGCTGCTGCGTGCTGCTGCTGCTGCTGCTGCTGCTGCTGCTGCGTGCTGCTGCTGCTGCTGCTGCTGCGTGCTGCTGCTGCTGCTGCTGCGTGCTGCTGCTGCTGCTACGTGCTGCTGCTGCTGCTGCTGCTGCTGCGTGCTGCAGCGTGCTGCTGCTGCGTGCTGCGTGCTGCTGCTGCTGCGTGCTGCTGCTGCTGCTGCTGCTGCTGCGTGCTGCTGCTGCTGCGTGCTGCGTGCTGCTGCTGCTGCTGCATGATGCTGCTGCTGCTGCGTGTTGCTGCTGCTGCTGCGTACTGCTGCTGCGTTCTGCTGCTGCTGCTGCGTGCTGCTGCTGCTGCTGCGTGCCGCAGCTGCTAAGGCGAGCTGCTGCTCCTGCTGCGTGCTGCTGCTGCTGCGTGCTGCTGCTGCTGCTGCTGCTGCGTGCTGCGTGCTGCTGCTGCTGCGTGCTGCTGCTGCTGCTGCTGCTGCGTGCTGCTGCTGCTGCTGCTGCGTGCTGCTGCTGCTACTGTGTGCTGCTGCGTGCTGCTGCTGCTGCTGCGTGCTGCTGCTGCTGCTGCGTGCTGCTGCGTCCTGCTGCGTGCTGCTGCTGCTGCTGCGTCATACTGCGTGCTGCTGCTGCTGCTGCGTGCTGCTGCTGCTGCTGCGTGCTG
>OW121707.1:21337189-21359689 GCA_933228785.1 Lasioglossum pauxillum
CTGCTGCTGCGTGCTGCTGCTGCTGCTGCGTGCTGCTGCTGCTGCTGCGTGCTGCTGCTGCTGCTGCGTGCTGCTTCTGCTAAGGCGAGCTGCTGCTCCTGCTGCGTGCTGCTGCTGCTGCGTGCTGCTGCTGCTGCTGCTGCTGCTGCTGTATGATGCTGCTGCTGCTGCGTGCTGCTGCTGCTGCTGCGTACTGCTGCTGCGTTCTGCTGCTGCTGCTGCGTGCTGCTGCTGCTGCTGCGTGCCGCAGCTACTAATGCGAGCTGCTGCTCCTGCTGCGTGCTGCTGCTGCTGCTGCTGCTGCTGCGTGCTGCTGCGTGCTGCTGCTGCTGCGTGCTGCGTGCTGCTGCTGCTTCTGCATGATGCTGCTGCTGCTGCTGCTGCTGCTGCTGCTGCTGCATGATGCTGCTGCTGCTGCGTGCTGCTGCTGCTGCTGCGTATTGCTGCTGCTGCGTATTGCTGCTGCGTTCTGCTGCTGCTGCTACGTGCTGCTGCTGCTGCTGCGTGCCGCAGCTACTAATGCGAGCTGCTGCTCCTGCTGCGTGCTGCTGCTGCTGCTGCTGCTGCTGCGTGCTGCTGCGTGCTGCTGCGTGCTGCTGCTGCTGCGTGCTGCGTGCTGCTGCTGCTGCTGCTGCTGCTGCTGCTGCTGCTGCTGCTGCTGCTGCGTGCTGCTGCTGCTGCGTGCTGCTGCTGCTGCTGCTGCTGCTGCGTGCAGCTGCTGCTGCTGCGTGCCGCAGCTGCTAAGGCGAGCTGCTGCTCCTGCTGCGTGCTGCTGCTGCTGCGTGCTGCTGCTGCTGCTGCTGCTGCTGCTGCTGTTGCTGCGTACTGCTGCTGCTGCTGCGTGCTGCTGCGTGCTGCTGCTGCTGCGTGCTGCTGCTGCTGCTGCGTGCTGCTGCTGCTGCGTGCTGCGTGCTGCTGCTGCTGCGTGCTGCGTGCTGCTGCTGCTGCTGCATGATGCTGCTGCTGCTGCGTGCTGCTGCGTGCTGCGTGCTGCTGCTGCTGCTGCTGCTGTTGCTGCGTGCTGCTGCTGCTGCTGCGTGCTGCTGCTGCTGCTGCGTGCTGCTGCTGCTGCTGCTGCGTGCTGCTGCTGCTGCTGCGTGCTGCTGCTGCTGCTGCGAACTGCTGCTGCTGCTGCGTGCTGCTGCGTGCTGCTGCTGCGTGCTGCGTGCTGCTGCTGCTGCTGCTGCTGCGTGCTGCTGCTGCTGCGTGCTGCGTGCTGCTGCTGCTGCTGCATGATGCTGCTCCTGCTGCGTGCTGCTGCTGCTGCTGCTGCTGCTGCTGCGTGCTGCGTGCTGCTGCTGCTGCTGCGTCATACTGCGTGCTGCTGCGTGCTGCTGCTGCTGCTGCTGCTGCTACGTACTGCTGCTGCTGCTGCGTGCTGCTGCAGCTGCTGCGTGCTGCTGCTGCTGCTGCGTGCTGCTGCTGCGTGCTGCTGCTGCTGCTGCTGCTGCGTACTGCTGCTGCTGCTGCGTGCTGCTGCTGCGTGCTGCGTGCTGCTGCTGCTGCGTGCTGATGCTGCTGCTGCTGCTGCTGCTGCTGCTGCTGCTGCTGCTGCTGCTGCTGCTGCTGCTGCTGCTGCTGCGTTCTGCTGCAGCTGCGTGCTGCGTGCTGCTGCTGCTGCTGCATGATGCTGCTGCTGCTGCGTGCTGCTGCTGCTGCTGCGTACTGCTGCTGCGTTCTGCTGCTGCTGCTGCGTGCTGCTGCTGCTGCTGCGTGCCGCAGCTACTAATGCGAGCTGCTGCTCCTGCTGCGTGCTGCTGCTGCTGCTGCTGCTGCTGCGTGCTGCTGCTGCTGCTGCGTGCTGCTGCGTGCTGCTGCTGCTGCGTGCTGCGTGCTGCTGCTGCTGCGTGCTGCTGCTGCTGCTGCGTACTGCTGCTGCGTTCTGCTGCTGCTGCTGCGTGCTGCTGCTGCTGCTGCGTGCCGCAGCTGCTAATGCGAGCTGCTGCTCCTGCTGCGTGCTGCTGCTGCTGCTGCTGCGTGCTGCTGCTGCTGCTGCGTGCTGCGTGCTGCGTGCTGCTGCTGCTGCTGCTGCTGCTGCTGCTGCTGCTGCTGCGTGCTGCTGCTGCTGCTGCGTGCTGCTGCTGCTGCTGCTGCTGCTGCGTGCTGCTGCTGCTGCTGCTGCTGCTGCGTGCTGCTGCTGCTGCTGCGTGCCGCAGCTGCTAAGGCGAGCTGCTGCTCCTGCTGCGTGCTGCGTGCTGCTGCTGCTGCTGCTGCTGCTGCTGCTGCTGCTGCGTGCTGCGTGCTGCGTGCTGCTGCTGCTGCGTGCTGATGCTGCTGCTGCTGCTGCTGCTGCTGCTACTGCTGCTGCTGCTGCTGCTGCTGCTGCTGCTGCTGCTGCGTGCTGCGTGCTGCGTGCTGCTGCTGCTGCGTGCTGCTGCTGCTGCTGCTGCTGCTACGTACTGCTGCTGCTGCTGCGTGCTGCTGCAGCTGCTGCGTGCTGCTGCTGCTGCTACGTGCTGCTGCTGCGTGCTGCTGCTGCTGCTGCTGCTGCGTACTGCTGCTGCTGCTGCGTGCTGCTGCTGCGTGCTGCGTGCTGCTGCTGCTGCGTGCTGATGCTGCTGCTGCTGCTGCTGCTGCTGCTACTGCTGCTGCTGCTGCTGCTGCTGCTGCTGCTGCTGCTGCTGCTGCTGCTGCGTGCTGCTGCTGCTGCGTGCTGCTGCTGCTGCTGCTGCTGCTGCTGCTGCGTGCTGCTGCTGCTGCTGCTGCTGCGTGCTGCTGCTGCTACTGTGTGCTGCTGCGTGCTGCTGCTGCTGCTGCGTGCTGCTGCTGCTGCTGCGTGCTGCTGCGTCCTGCTGCGTGCTGCTGCTGCTGCTGCGTCATACTGCGTGCTGCTGCTGCTGCTGCGTGCTGCTGCTGCTGCGTGCTGCTGCTGCTGCTGCTGCTGCGTGCTGCTGCTGCTGCTGCGTGCTGCGTGCTGCTGCTGCTGCTGCATGATGCTGCTGCTGCTGCGTGCTGCTGCTGCTGCTGCGTGCTGCTGCTGCTGCTGCTGCTGCGTGCTGCTGCTGCTACTGTGTGCTGCTGCGTGCTGCTGCTGCTGCTGCGTGCTGCTGCTGCTGCTGCGTGCTGCTGCGTCCTGCTGCGTGCTGCTGCTGCTGCTGCGTCATACTGCGTGCTGCTGCTGCTGCTGCGTGCTGCTGCTGCTGCGTGCTGCTGCTGCTGCTGCTGCTGCGTGCTGCTGCTGCTGCTGCGTGCTGCGTGCTGCTGCTGCTGCTGCATGATGCTGCTGCTGCTGCGTGCTGCTGCTGCTGCTGCTGCTGCTGCTGCGTGCTGCTGCTGCTGCGTACTGCTGCTGCTGCTGCGTGCTGCTGCTGCTGCTGCTGCGTGCTGCTGCTGCTGCTGTTGCTGCCTGCTGCTGCTGCTGCTGCGTGCTGCTGCGTGCTGCTGCTGCATGCTGCGTGCTGCTGCTGCTGCGTGCTGCTGCTGCTGCTGCTGCTGCGTGCTGCTGCTGCTGCTGCGTGCTGCTGCTGCTGCTGCGTGCTGCTGCTGCTGCTGCGAACTGCTGCTGCTGCTGCGTGCAGCTGCTGCGTGCTGCGTGCTGCTGCTGCTGCTGCTGCGTGCTGCTGCTGCTGCGTGCTGCGTGCTGCTGCTGCTGCTGCATGATGCTGCTCCTGCTGCGTGCTGCTGCTGCTGCTGCTTCTGCGTGCTGCGTGCTGCTGCTGCTGCTGCGTCATACTGCGTGCTGCTGCTGCTGCTGCGTGCTGCTGCTGCTGCTGCTGCTGCTACGTGCTGCTGCTGCTGCTGCGTGCTGCTGCAGCTGCTGTTGCTGCGTGCTGCTGCCGCTGCTGCGTGCTGCTGCGTGCTGCTGCTGCATGCTGCGTGCTGCTGCTGCTGCGTGCTGCTGCTGCTGCTGCTGCTGCGTGCTGCTGCTGCTGCGTGCTGCTGCTGCTGCTGCGTGCTGCTGCTGCTGCGTGCTGCTGCTGCTGCGTGCTGCGTGCTGCTGCTGCTGCTGCATGATGCTGCTCCTGCTGCGTGCTGCTGCTGCTGCTCCTTCTGCGTGCTGCGTGCTGCTGCTGCTGCTGCGTCATACTGCGTGCTGCTGCTGCTGCTGCGTGCTGCTGCTGCTGCTGCTGCTGCTACGTGCTGCTGCTGCTGCTGCGTGCTGCTGCAGCTGCTGCTGCTGCGTGCTGCTGCGTGCTGCTGCTGCATGCTGCGTGCTGCTGCTGCTGCGTGCTGCTGCTGCTGCTGCTGCTGCGTGCTGCTGCTGCTGCGTGCTGCTGCTGCTGCTGCGTGCTGCTGCTGCTGCGAACTGCTGCTGCTGCTGCGTGCTGCTGCTGCGTGCTGCGTGCTGCTGCTGCTGCTGCGTGCTGCGTGCTGCTGCTGCTGCTGCATGATGCTGCTCCTGCTGCGTGCTGCTGCTGCTGCTGCTTCTGCGTGCTGCGTGCTGCTGCTGCTGCTGCGTCATACTGCGTGCTGCTGCTGCTGCTGCGTGCTGCTGCTGCTGCTGCTGCTGCTACGTGCTGCTGCTGCTGCTGCGTGCTGCTGCAGCTGCTGCGTGCTGCTGCTGCTGCTGCGTGCTGCTGCTGCTGCGTGCTGCTGCTGCTGCTGCGTGCCGCAGCTGCTAAGGCGAGCTGCTGCTCCTGCTGCGTGCTGCTGCTGCTGCGTGCTGCTGCTGCTGCTGCTGCGTGCTGCGTGCTGCTGCTGCTGCTGCGTGCTGCTGCTGCTGCGTGCTGCTGCTGCTGCTGCTGCTGCGTGCTGCTGCTGCTACTGCGTGCTGCTGCGTGCTGCTGCTGCTGCTGCTGCTGCGTGCTGCTGCTGCTGCTGCTGCTGCTGCTGCTGCGTGCTGCTGCTGCTGCGTACTGCTGCTGCTGCTGCGTGCTGCTGCTGCTGCTGCTGCGTGCTGCTGCTGCTGCGTGCTGCTGCTGCTGCTGTTGCTGCGTGCTGCTGCTGCTGCTGCGTGCTGCTGCGTGCTGCTGCTGCATGCTGCGTGCTGCTGCTGCTGCGTGCTGCTGCTGCTGCTGCGTGCTGCTGCTGCTGCTGCGTGCTGCTGCTGCTGCTGCTACGTGCTGCTGCTGCTGCTGCGTGCTGCTGCTGCTGCTGCGAACTGCTGCTGCTGCTGCGTGCTGCTGCGTGCTGCTGCTGCGTGCTGCGTGCTGCTGCTGCTGCTGCTGCTGCTGCGTGCTGCTGCTGCTGCGTGCTGCGTGCTGCTGCTGCTGCTGCATGATGCTGCTCCTGCTGCGTGCTGCTGCTGCTGCTGCTGCTGCTGCTGCTGCTGCGTGCTGCGTGCTGCTGCTGCTGCTGCTGCGTCATACTGCGTGCTGCTGCTGCTGCTGCGTGCTGCTGCTGCTGCTGCTGCTACGTGCTGCTGCTGCTGCTGCGTGCTGCTGCAGCTGCTGCGTGCTGCTGCTGCTGCTGCGTGCTGCTGCTGCTGCTGCTGCTGCTGCTGCGTACTGCTGCTGCTGCTGCGTGCTGCTGCGTGCTGCTGCTGCGTGCTGCGTGCTGCTGCTGCTGCGTGCTGCGTGCTGCTGCTGCTGCGTGCTGATGCTGCTGCTGCTGCTGCTGCTGCTGCTGCTGCTACTGCTGCTGCTGCTGCTGCTGCTGCTGCGTACTGCTGCTGCTGCTGCGTGCTGCTGCGTGCTGCTGCTGCGTGCTGCGTGCTGCTGCTGCTGCGTGCTGCGTGCTGCTGCTGCTGCGTGCTGCTGCTGCTGCTGCTGCTACGTGCTGCTGCTGCTGCTGCGTGCTGCTGCAGCTGCTGCGTGCTGCTGCTGCTGCTGCGTGCTGCTGCTGCTGCTGCTGCTGCGTACTGCTGCTGCTGCTGCGTGCTGCTGCGTGCTGCTGCTGCGTGCTGCGTGCTGCTGCTGCTGCGTGCTGCGTGCTGCTGCTGCTGCGTGCTGATGCTGCTGCTGCTGCTGCTGCTGCTGCTGCTGCTACTGCTGCTGCTGCTGCTGCTGCTGCTGCGTACTGCTGCTGCTGCTGCGTGCTGCTGCGTGCTGCTGCTGCGTGCTGCGTGCTGCTGCTGCTGCGTGCTGCGTGCTGCTGCTGCTGCGTGCTGATGCTGCTGCTGCTGCTGCTGCTGCTGCTGCTACTGCTGCTGCTGCTGCTGCTGCTGCTGCTGCTGCTGCTGCTGCTGCTGCTGCTGCTGCTGCTGCTGCTGCTGCTGCTGCTGCTGCTGCGTTCTGCTGCTGCTGCGTGCTGCGTGCTGCTGCTGCTGCTGCATGATGCTGCTGCTGCTGCGTGCTGCTGCTGCTGCTGCGTACTGCTGCTGCGTTCTGCTGCTGCTGCTGCGTGCTGCTGCTGCTGCTGCGTGCCGCAGCTACTAATGCGAGCTGCTGCTCCTGCTGCGTGCTGCTGCTGCTGCTGCTGCTGCGTGCTGCTGCTGCTGCTGCGTGCTGCTGCGTGCTGCTGCTGCTGCGTGCTGCGTGCTGCGTGCTGCTGCTGCTTCTGCATGATGCTGCTGCTGCTGCTGCTGCTGCTGCGTACTGCTGCTGCGTTCTGCTGCTGCTGCTGCTGCTGCTGCGTGCCGCAGCTGCTAATGCGATCTGCTGCTCCTGCTGCGTGCTGCTGCTGCTGCTGCTGCGTGCTGCTGCTGCTGCTGCTGCTGCGTGCTGCTGCTGCTGCTGCGTGCTGCGTGCTGCTGCTGCTGCTGCTGCTGCTGCTGCTGCTGCGTGCTGCTGCTGCTGCTGCGTGCTGCTGCTGCTGCTGCTGCGTGCTGCTGCTGCTGCTGCGTGCCGCAGCTGCTAAGGCGAGCTGCTGCTCCTGCTGCGTGCTGCTGCTGCTGCGTGCTGCTCCTGCTGCTGCTGCTGCATGATGCTGCTGCTGCTGCGTGCTGCTGCTGCTGCGTTCTGCTGCTGCTGCTGCGTGCTGCTGCTGCTGCTGCGTGCCGCAGCTACTAATGCGAGCTGCTGCTCCTGCTGCGTGCTGCTGCTGCTGCTGCTGCTGCTGCTGCGTGCTGCTGCTGCTGCTGCGTGCTGCTGCGTGCTGCTGCTGCTGCGTGCTGCGTGCTGCTGCTGCTTCTGCATGATGCTGCTGCTGCTGCTGCTGCTGCTGCTGCAGCTGCTGCGTACTGCTGCTGCGTTCTGCTATTGCTGCTGCGTGCTGCTGCTGCTGCTGCGTGCCGCAGCTGCTAATGCGATCTCCTGCTCCTGCTGCGTGCTGCTGCTGCTGCTGCTGCGTGCTGCTGCTGCTGCTGCTGCTGCGTGCTGCTGCTGCTGCTGCGTGCTGCGTGCTGCTGCTGCTGCTGCTGCTGCTGCTGCTGCTGCTGCGTGCTGCTGCTGCTGCTGTGTGCTGCTGCTGCTGCTGCTGCTGCGTGCTGCTGCTGCTGCTGCGTGCCGCAGCTGCTAAGGCGAGCTGCTGCTCCTGCTGCGTGCTGCTGCTGCTGCGTGCTGCTGCTGCTGCTGCTGCTGCTGCTGCTGTTGCTGCGTGCTGCTGCTGCTGCTGCGTGCTGCTGCGTGCTGCTGCTGCTGCGTGCTGCTGCGTGCTGCTGCTGCTGCGTGCTGCGTGCTGCTGCTGCTGCTGCATGATGCTGCTGCTGCTGCGTGCTGCTGCTGCTGCTGCGTACTGCTGCTGCGTTCTGCTGCTGCTGCTGCGTGCTGCTGCTGCTGCTGCGTGCCGCAGCTGCTAATGCGAGCTGCTGCTCCTGCTGCGTGCTGCTGCTGCTGCTGCTGCGTGCTGCTGCTGCTGCTGCTGCTGCTGCTGCTGCGTGCTGCTGCTGCTGCTGCGTGCCGCAGCTGCTAAGGCGAGCTGCTGCTCCTGCTGCGTGCTGCTGCTGCTGCGTGCTGCTGCTGCTGCTGCTGCTGCTGCTGCTGCTGCTGCGTGTTGCGTGCTGCGTGCTGCTGCTGCTGCTGCGTGCTGCTGCTGCTGCGTGCTGCTGCTGCTGCTGCTGCTGCGTGCTGCTGCTGCTGCTGCTGCTGCTGCTGCTGCTGCTGCTGCTGCGTGCTGCTGCTGCTGCTGCTGCTGCTGCTGCGTGCTGCTGCTGCTGCTGCGTGCTGCGTGCTGCTGCTGCTGCTGCTGCTGCTGCTGCTGCGTGCTGCTGCTGCTGCTGCGTGCTGCTGCTGCTGCTGCTGCTGCTGCGTGCTGCTGCTGCTGCTGCGTGCCGCAGCTGCTAAGGCGAGCTGCTGCTCCTGCTGCGTGCTGCTGCTGCTGCGTGCTGCTGCTGCTGCTGCTGCTGCTGCTGCATGATGCTGCTGCTGCTGCGTGCTGCTGCTGCTGCTGCGTACTGCTGCTGCGTTCTGCTGCTGCTGCTGCGAGCTGCTGCTCCTGCTGCGTGCTGCTGCTGCTGCTGCTGCTGCTGCGTGCTGCTGCTGCTGCTGCGTGCTGCTGCGTGCTGCTGCTGCTGCGTGCTGCGTGCTGCTGCTGCTTCTGCATGATGCTGCTGCTGCTGGTGCTGCTGCTGCTGCTGCTGGAGTACTGCTGCTGCGTTCTGCTGCTGCTGCTGCGTGCTGCTGCTGCTGCTGCGTGCCGCAGCTGCTAATGCGATCTGCTGCTCCTGCTGCGTGCTGCTGCTGCTGCTGCTGCGTGCTGCTGCTGCTGCTGCTGCTGCGTGCTGCTGCTGCTGCTGCGTGCTGCGTGCTGCTGCTGCTGCTGCGTTCTGCTGCTGCTGCTGCGTGCTGCTGCTGCTGCTGCGTGCCGCAGCTGCTAATGCGATCTGCTGCTCCTGCTGCGTGCTGCTGCTGCTGCTGCTGCGTGCTGCTGCTGCTGCTGCTGCTGCGTGCTGCTGCTGCTGCTGCGTGCTGCGTGCTGCTGCTGCTGCTGCTGCTGCTGCTGCTGCTGCTGCTGCGTGCTGCTGCTGCTGCTGCGTGCTGCTGCTGCTGCTGCGTGCCGCAGCTGCTAAGGCGAGCTGCTGCTCCTGCTGCGTGCTGCTGCTGCTGCGTGCTGCTGCTGCTGCTGCTGCTGCTGCTGCTGCTGTTGCTGCGTGCTGCTGCTGCTGCTGCGTGCTGCTGCGTGCTGCTGCTGCTGCGTGCTGCTGCGTGCTGCTGCTGCTGCGTGCTGCTGCGTGCTGCTGCTGCTGCGTGCTGCGTGCTGCTGCTGCTGCTGCATGATGCTGCTCCTGCTGCGTGCTGCTGCTGCTGCTGCGTACTGCTGCTGCGTTCTGCTGCTGCTGCTGCGTGCTGCTGCTGCTGCTGCGTGCCGCAGCTGCTAATGCGAGCTGCTGCTCCTGCTGCGTGCTGCTGCTGCTGCTGCTGCGTACTGCTGCTGCTGCTGCTGCTGCTGCTGCTGCGTGCTGCTGCTGCTGCTGCGTGCTGCTGCTGCTGCTGCGTGCTGCAGCGTGCTGCTGCTGCTGCTGCTGCTGCTGCTACGTGCTGCTGCTGCTGCTGCGTGCTGCTGCAGCTGCTGCGTGCTGCTGCTGCTGCTGCGTGCTGCTGCTGCTGCTGCTGCTGCGTACTGCTGCTGCTGCTGCGTGCTGCTGCGTGCTGCTGCTGCGTGCTGCGTGCTGCTGCTGCTGCGTGCTGCGTGCTGCTGCTGCTGCGTGCTGATGCTGCTGCTGCTGCTGCTGCTGCTGCTGCTGCTACTGCTGCTGCTGCTGCTGCTGCTGCTGCGTACTGCTGCTGCTGCTGCGTGCTGCTGCGTGCTGCTGCTGCGTGCTGCGTGCTGCTGCTGCTGCGTGCTGCGTGCTGCTGCTGCTGCGTGCTGATGCTGCTGCTGCTGCTGCTGCTGCTGCTGCTACTGCTGCTGCTGCTGCTGCTGCTGCTGCTGCTGCTGCTGCTGCTGCTGCTGCTGCTGCTGCTGCTGCTGCTGCTGCTGCTGCTGCGTTCTGCTGCTGCTGCGTGCTGCGTGCTGCTGCTGCTGCTGCATGATGCTGCTGCTGCTGCGTGCTGCTGCTGCTGCTGCGTACTGCTGCTGCGTTCTGCTGCTGCTGCTGCGTGCTGCTGCTGCTGCTGCGTGCCGCAGCTACTAATGCGAGCTGCTGCTCCTGCTGCGTGCTGCTGCTGCTGCTGCTGCTGCGTGCTGCTGCTGCTGCTGCGTGCTGCTGCGTGCTGCTGCTGCTGCGTGCTGCGTGCTGCGTGCTGCTGCTGCTTCTGCATGATGCTGCTGCTGCTGCTGCTGCTGCTGCGTACTGCTGCTGCGTTCTGCTGCTGCTGCTGCTGCTGCTGCGTGCCGCAGCTGCTAATGCGATCTGCTGCTCCTGCTGCGTGCTGCTGCTGCTGCTGCTGCGTGCTGCTGCTGCTGCTGCTGCTGCGTGCTGCTGCTGCTGCTGCGTGCTGCGTGCTGCTGCTGCTGCTGCTGCTGCTGCTGCTGCTGCGTGCTGCTGCTGCTGCTGCGTGCTGCTGCTGCTGCTGCTGCGTGCTGCTGCTGCTGCTGCGTGCCGCAGCTGCTAAGGCGAGCTGCTGCTCCTGCTGCGTGCTGCTGCTGCTGCGTGCTGCTGCTGCTGCTGCTGCTGCATGATGCTGCTGCTGCTGCGTGCTGCTGCTGCTGCTGCGTACTGCTGCTGCGTTCTGCTGCTGCTGCTGCGTGCTGCTGCTGCTGCTGCGTGCCGCAGCTACTAATGCGAGCT
Organism: Lasioglossum pauxillum; assembly: GCA_933228785.1. Taxonomy (NCBI): domain Eukaryota; kingdom Metazoa; phylum Arthropoda; class Insecta; order Hymenoptera; family Halictidae; genus Lasioglossum; species Lasioglossum pauxillum. The sequence goes on from OW121707.1 coordinate 21,347,619, forward strand.
GCTGCTCCTGCTGCGTGCTGGTGCTGCTGCTGCTGCTGCTGCTGCGTGCTGCTGCTGCTGCTGCGTGCTGCTGCGTGCTGCTGCTGCTGCGTGCTGCGTGCTGCTGCTGCTTCTGCATGATGCTGCTGCTGCTGCTGCTGCTGCTGCTGCAGCTGCTGCGTACTGCTGCTGCGTTCTGCTATTGCTGCTGCGTGCTGCTGCTGCTGCTGCGTGCCGCAGCTGCTAATGCGATCTCCTGCTCCTGCTGCGTGCTGCTGCTGCTGCTGCTGCGTGCTGCTGCTGCTGCTGCTGCTGCGTGCTGCTGCTGCTGCTGCGTGCTGCGTGCTGCTGCTGCTGCTGCTGCTGCTGCTGCTGCTGCTGCGTGCTGCTGCTGCTGCTGTGTGCTGCTGCTGCTGCTGCTGCTGCGTGCTGCTGCTGCTGCTGCGTGCCGCAGCTGCTAAGGCGAGCTGCTGCTCCTGCTGCGTGCTGCTGCTGCTGCGTGCTGCTGCTGCTGCTGCTGCTGCTGCTGCTGTTGCTGCGTGCTGCTGCTGCTGCTGCGTGCTGCTGCGTGCTGCTGCTGCTGCGTGCTGCTGCGTGCTGCTGCTGCTGCGTGCTGCGTGCTGCTGCTGCTGCTGCATGATGCTGCTGCTGCTGCGTGCTGCTGCTGCTGCTGCGTACTGCTGCTGCGTTCTGCTGCTGCTGCTGCGTGCTGCTGCTGCTGCTGCGTGCCGCAGCTGCTAATGCGAGCTGCTGCTCCTGCTGCGTGCTGCTGCTGCTGCTGCTGCGTGCTGCTGCTGCTGCTGCTGCTGCTGCTGCTGCGTGCTGCTGCTGCTGCTGCGTGCCGCAGCTGCTAAGGCGAGCTGCTGCTCCTGCTGCGTGCTGCTGCTGCTGCGTGCTGCTGCTGCTGCTGCTGCTGCTGCTGCTGCTGCTGCGTGTTGCGTGCTGCGTGCTGCTGCTGCTGCTGCGTGCTGCTGCTGCTGCGTGCTGCTGCTGCTGCTGCTGCTGCGTGCTGCTGCTGCTGCTGCTGCTGCTGCTGCTGCTGCTGCTGCTGCTGCTGCGTGCTGCTGCTGCTGCTGCTGCTGCTGCTGCGTGCTGCTGCTGCTGCTGCGTGCTGCGTGCTGCTGCTGCTGCTGCTGCTGCTGCTGCTGCGTGCTGCTGCTGCTGCTGCGTGCTGCTGCTGCTGCTGCTGCTGCTGCGTGCTGCTGCTGCTGCTGCGTGCCGCAGCTGCTAAGGCGAGCTGCTGCTCCTGCTGCGTGCTGCTGCTGCTGCGTGCTGCTGCTGCTGCTGCTGCTGCTGCTGCATGATGCTGCTGCTGCTGCGTGCTGCTGCTGCTGCTGCGTACTGCTGCTGCGTTCTGCTGCTGCTGCTGCGAGCTGCTGCTCCTGCTGCGTGCTGCTGCTGCTGCTGCTGCTGCTGCGTGCTGCTGCTGCTGCTGCGTGCTGCTGCGTGCTGCTGCTGCTGCGTGCTGCGTGCTGCTGCTGCTTCTGCATGATGCTGCTGCTGCTGGTGCTGCTGCTGCTGCTGCTGGAGTACTGCTGCTGCGTTCTGCTGCTGCTGCTGCGTGCTGCTGCTGCTGCTGCGTGCCGCAGCTGCTAATGCGATCTGCTGCTCCTGCTGCGTGCTGCTGCTGCTGCTGCTGCGTGCTGCTGCTGCTGCTGCTGCTGCGTGCTGCTGCTGCTGCTGCGTGCTGCGTGCTGCTGCTGCTGCTGCGTTCTGCTGCTGCTGCTGCGTGCTGCTGCTGCTGCTGCGTGCCGCAGCTGCTAATGCGATCTGCTGCTCCTGCTGCGTGCTGCTGCTGCTGCTGCTGCGTGCTGCTGCTGCTGCTGCTGCTGCGTGCTGCTGCTGCTGCTGCGTGCTGCGTGCTGCTGCTGCTGCTGCTGCTGCTGCTGCTGCTGCTGCTGCGTGCTGCTGCTGCTGCTGCGTGCTGCTGCTGCTGCTGCGTGCCGCAGCTGCTAAGGCGAGCTGCTGCTCCTGCTGCGTGCTGCTGCTGCTGCGTGCTGCTGCTGCTGCTGCTGCTGCTGCTGCTGCTGCTGTTGCTGCGTGCTGCTGCTGCTGCTGCGTGCTGCTGCGTGCTGCTGCTGCTGCGTGCTGCTGCGTGCTGCTGCTGCTGCGTGCTGCTGCGTGCTGCTGCTGCTGCGTGCTGCGTGCTGCTGCTGCTGCTGCATGATGCTGCTCCTGCTGCGTGCTGCTGCTGCTGCTGCGTACTGCTGCTGCGTTCTGCTGCTGCTGCTGCGTGCTGCTGCTGCTGCTGCGTGCCGCAGCTGCTAATGCGAGCTGCTGCTCCTGCTGCGTGCTGCTGCTGCTGCTGCTGCGTACTGCTGCTGCTGCTGCTGCTGCTGCTGCTGCGTGCTGCTGCTGCTGCTGCGTGCTGCTGCTGCTGCTGCGTGCTGCAGCGTGCTGCTGCTGCTGCTGCTGCTGCTGCTGCATGATGCTGCTGCTGCTGCGTGCTGCTGCTGCTGCTGCGTACTGCTGCTGCGTTCTGCTGCTGCTGCTGCGTGCTGCTGCTGCTGCTGCGTGCCGCAGCTACTAATGCGAGCTGCTGCTCCTGCTGCGTGCTGCGGCTGCTGCTGCTGCTGCTGCGTGCTGCTGCTGCTGCTGCGTGCTGCTGCGTGCTGCTGCTGCTGCGTGCTGCGTGCTGCTGCTGCTGCTGCTGCTGCTGCTGCGTACTGCTGCTGCGTTCTGCTGCTGCTGCTGCGTGCTGCTGCTGCTGCTGCTGCGTGCCGCAGCTGCTAATGCGATCTGCTGCTCCTGCTGCGTGCTGCTGCTGCTGCTGCTGCGTGCTGCGTGCTGCTGCTGCTGCTGCGTGCTGCTGCTGCTGCTGCGTGCTGCTGCTGCTGCTGCGTGCTGCTGCTGCTGCTGCGTGCTGCTGCTGCTGCTGCTGCTGCGTGCTGCTGCTGCTGCTGCGTGCTGCGTGCTGCTGCTGCTGCTGCTGCTGCTGCTGCTGCTGCTGCGTGCTGCTGCTGCTGCTGCGTGCTGCTGCTGCTGCTGCTGCGTGCTGCTGCTGCTGCTGCGTGCCGCAGCTGCTAAGGCGAGCTGCTGCTCCTGCTGCGTGCTGCTGCTGCTGCGTGCTGCTGCTGCTGCTGCTGCTGCATGATGCTGCTGCTGCTGCGTGCTGCTGCTGCTGCTGCGTACTGCTGCTGCGTTCTGCTGCTGCTGCTGCGTGCTGCTGCTGCTGCTGCGTGCCGCAGCTACTAATGCGAGCTGCTGCTCCTGCTGCGTGCTGCTGCTGCTGCTGCTGCTGCTGCTGCGTGCTGCTGCTGCTGCTGCGTGCTGCTGCGTGCTGCTGCTGCAGCTGCTGCGTACTGCTGCTGCGTTCTGCTATTGCTGCTGCGTGCTGCTGCTGCTGCTGCGTGCCGCAGCTGCTAATGCGATCTCCTGCTCCTGCTGCGTGCTGCTGCTGCTGCTGCTGCGTGCTGCTGCTGCTGCTGCTGCTGCGTGCTGCTGCTGCTGCTGCGTGCTGCGTGCTGCTGCTGCTGCTGCTGCTGCTGCTGCTGCGTGCTGCTGCTGCTGCTGTGTGCTGCTGCTGCTGCTGCTGCTGCGTGCTGCTGCTGCTGCTGCGTGCCGCAGCTGCTAAGGCGAGCTGCTGCTCCTGCTGCGTGCTGCTGCTGCTGCGTGCTGCTGCTGCTGCTGCTGCTGCTGCTGCTGCTGCTGTTGCTGCGTGCTGCTGCTGCTGCTGCGTGCTGCTGCGTGCTGCTGCTGCTGCGTGCTGCTGCGTGCTGCTGCTGCTGCGTGCTGCGTGCTGCTGCTGCTGCTGCATGATGCTGCTGCTGCTGCGTGCTGCTGCTGCTGCTGCGTACTGCTGCTGCGTTCTGCTGCTGCTGCTGCGTGCTGCTGCTGCTGCTGCGTGCCGCAGCTGCTAATGCGATCTCCTGCTCCTGCTGCGTGCTGCTGCTGCTGCTGCTGCGTGCTGCTGCTGCTGCTGCTGCTGCGTGCTGCTGCTGCTGCTGCGTGCTGCGTGCTGCTGCTGCTGCTGCTGCTGCTGCTGCTGCTGCTGCGTGCTGCTGCTGCTGCTGTGTGCTGCTGCTGCTGCTGCTGCTGCGTGCTGCTGCTGCTGCTGCGTGCCGCAGCTGCTAAGGCGAGCTGCTGCTCCTGCTGCGTGCTGCTGCTGCTGCGTGCTGCTGCTGCTGCTGCTGCTGCTGCTGCTGTTGCTGCGTGCTGCTGCTGCTGCTGCGTGCTGCTGCGTGCTGCTGCTGCTGCGTGCTGCTGCGTGCTGCTGCTGCTGCGTGCTGCGTGCTGCTGCTGCTGCTGCATGATGCTGCTGCTGCTGCGTGCTGCTGCTGCTGCTGCGTACTGCTGCTGCGTTCTGCTGCTGCTGCTGCGTGCTGCTGCTGCTGCTGCGTGCCGCAGCTGCTAATGCGAGCTGCTGCTCCTGCTGCGTGCTGCTGCTGCTGCTGCTGCGTGCTGCTGCTGCTGCTGCTGCTGCTGCTGCTGCGTGCTGCTGCTGCTGCTGCGTGCCGCAGCTGCTAAGGCGAGCTGCTGCTCCTGCTGCGTGCTGCTGCTGCTGCGTGCTGCTGCTGCTGCTGCTGCTGCTGCTGCTGCTGCTGCGTGTTGCGTGCTGCGTGCTGCTGCTGCTGCTGCGTGCTGCTGCTGCTGCGTGCTGCTGCTGCTGCTGCTGCTGCGTGCTGCTGCTGCTGCTGCTGCTGCTGCTGCTGCTGCTGCTGCGTGCTGCTGCTGCTGCTGCTGCTGCTGCTGCGTGCTGCTGCTGCTGCTGCGTGCTGCGTGCTGCTGCTGCTGCTGCTGCTGCTGCTGCTGCGTGCTGCTGCTGCTGCTGCGTGCTGCTGCTGCTGCTGCTGCTGCTGCGTGCTGCTGCTGCTGCTGCGTGCCGCAGCTGCTAAGGCGAGCTGCTGCTCCTGCTGCGTGCTGCTGCTGCTGCGTGCTGCTGCTGCTGCTGCTGCTGCTGCTGCATGATGCTGCTGCTGCTGCGTGCTGCTGCTGCTGCTGCGTACTGCTGCTGCGTTCTGCTGCTGCTGCTGCGAGCTGCTGCTCCTGCTGCGTGCTGCTGCTGCTGCTGCTGCTGCTGCGTGCTGCTGCTGCTGCTGCGTGCTGCTGCGTGCTGCTGCTGCTGCGTGCTGCGTGCTGCTGCTGCTTCTGCATGATGCTGCTGCTGCTGGTGCTGCTGCTGCTGCTGCTGGAGTACTGCTGCTGCGTTCTGCTGCTGCTGCTGCGTGCTGCTGCTGCTGCTGCGTGCCGCAGCTGCTAATGCGATCTGCTGCTCCTGCTGCGTGCTGCTGCTGCTGCTGCTGCGTGCTGCTGCTGCTGCTGCTGCTGCGTGCTGCTGCTGCTGCTGCGTGCTGCGTGCTGCTGCTGCTGCTGCGTTCTGCTGCTGCTGCTGCGTGCTGCTGCTGCTGCTGCGTGCCGCAGCTGCTAATGCGATCTGCTGCTCCTGCTGCGTGCTGCTGCTGCTGCTGCTGCGTGCTGCTGCTGCTGCTGCTGCTGCGTGCTGCTGCTGCTGCTGCGTGCTGCGTGCTGCTGCTGCTGCTGCTGCTGCTGCTGCTGCTGCTGCTGCGTGCTGCTGCTGCTGCTGCGTGCTGCTGCTGCTGCTGCGTGCTGCTGCTGCTGCTGCGTGCCGCAGCTGCTAAGGCGAGCTGCTGCTCCTGCTGCGTGCTGCTGCTGCTGCGTGCTGCTGCTGCTGCTGCTGCTGCTGCTGCTGCTGCTGTTGCTGCGTGCTGCTGCTGCTGCTGCGTGCTGCTGCGTGCTGCTGCTGCTGCGTGCTGCTGCGTGCTGCTGCTGCTGCGTGCTGCTGCGTGCTGCTGCTGCTGCGTGCTGCGTGCTGCTGCTGCTGCTGCATGATGCTGCTCCTGCTGCGTGCTGCTGCTGCTGCTGCGTACTGCTGCTGCGTTCTGCTGCTGCTGCTGCGTGCTGCTGCTGCTGCTGCGTGCCGCAGCTGCTAATGCGAGCTGCTGCTCCTGCTGCGTGCTGCTGCTGCTGCTGCTGCGTACTGCTGCTGCTGCTGCTGCTGCTGCTGCTGCTGCGTACTGCTGCTGCGTTCTGCTGCTGCTGCTGCGTGCTGCTGCTGCTGCTGCTGCGTGCCGCAGCTGCTAATGCGATCTGCTGCTCCTGCTGCGTGCTGCTGCTGCTGCTGCTGCGTGCTGCGTGCTGCTGCTGCTGCTGCGTGCTGCTGCTGCTGCTGCGTGCTGCTGCTGCTGCTGCGTGCTGCTGCTGCTGCTGCGTGCTGCTGCTGCTGCTGCTGCTGCGTGCTGCTGCTGCTGCTGCGTGCTGCGTGCTGCTGCTGCTGCTGCTGCTGCTGCTGCTGCTGCTGCTGCGTGCTGCTGCTGCTGCTGCGTGCTGCTGCTGCTGCTGCTGCGTGCTGCTGCTGCTGCTGCGTGCCGCAGCTGCTAAGGCGAGCTGCTGCTCCTGCTGCGTGCTGCTGCTGCTGCGTGCTGCTGCTGCTGCTGCTGCTGCATGATGCTGCTGCTGCTGCGTGCTGCTGCTGCTGCTGCGTACTGCTGCTGCGTTCTGCTGCTGCTGCTGCGTGCTGCTGCTGCTGCTGCGTGCCGCAGCTACTAATGCGAGCTGCTGCTCCTGCTGCGTGCTGCTGCTGCTGCTGCTGCTGCTGCTGCGTGCTGCTGCTGCTGCTGCGTGCTGCTGCGTGCTGCTGCTGCTGCGTGCTGCGTGCTGCTGCTGCTTCTGCATGATGCTGCTGCTGCTGCTGCTGCTGCTGCTGCAGCTGCTGCGTACTGCTGCTGCGTTCTGCTATTGCTGCTGCGTGCTGCTGCTGCTGCTGCGTGCCGCAGCTGCTAATGCGATCTCCTGCTCCTGCTGCGTGCTGCTGCTGCTGCTGCTGCGTGCTGCTGCTGCTGCTGCTGCTGCGTGCTGCTGCTGCTGCTGCGTGCTGCGTGCTGCTGCTGCTGCTGCTGCTGCTGCTGCTGCGTGCTGCTGCTGCTGCTGTGTGCTGCTGCTGCTGCTGCTGCTGCGTGCTGCTGCTGCTGCTGCGTGCCGCAGCTGCTAAGGCGAGCTGCTGCTCCTGCTGCGTGCTGCTGCTGCTGCGTGCTGCTGCTGCTGCTGCTGCTGCTGCTGCTGCTGTTGCTGCGTGCTGCTGCTGCTGCTGCGTGCTGCTGCGTGCTGCTGCTGCTGCGTGCTGCTGCGTGCTGCTGCTGCTGCGTGCTGCGTGCTGCTGCTGCTGCTGCATGATGCTGCTGCTGCTGCGTGCTGCTGCTGCTGCTGCGTACTGCTGCTGCGTTCTGCTGCTGCTGCTGCGTGCTGCTGCTGCTGCTGCGTGCCGCAGCTGCTAATGCGAGCTGCTGCTCCTGCTGCGTGCTGCTGCTGCTGCTGCTGCTGCGTGCTGCTGCTGCTGCTGCTGCTGCTGCTGCTGCGTGCTGCTGCTGCTGCTGCGTGCCGCAGCTGCTAAGGCGAGCTGCTGCTCCTGCTGCGTGCTGCTGCTGCTGCGTGCTGCTGCTGCTGCTGCTGCTGCTGCTGCTGCTGCTGCGTGTTGCGTGCTGCGTGCTGCTGCTGCTGCTGCGTGCTGCTGCTGCTGCGTGCTGCTGCTGCTGCTGCTGCTGCGTGCTGCTGCTGCTGCTGCTGCTGCTGCTGCTGCTGCTGCGTGCTGCTGCTGCTGCTGCTGCTGCTGCTGCGTGCTGCTGCTGCTGCTGCGTGCTGCGTGCTGCTGCTGCTGCTGCTGCTGCTGCTGCTGCGTGCTGCTGCTGCTGCTGCGTGCTGCTGCTGCTGCTGCTGCTGCTGCGTGCTGCTGCTGCTGCTGCGTGCCGCAGCTGCTAAGGCGAGCTGCTGCTCCTGCTGCGTGCTGCTGCTGCTGCGTGCTGCTGCTGCTGCTGCTGCTGCTGCTGCATGATGCTGCTGCTGCTGCGTGCTGCTGCTGCTGCTGCGTACTGCTGCTGCGTTCTGCTGCTGCTGCTGCGAGCTGCTGCTCCTGCTGCGTGCTGCTGCTGCTGCTGCTGCTGCTGCGTGCTGCTGCTGCTGCTGCTGCGTGCTGCTGCGTGCTGCTGCTGCTGCGTGCTGCGTGCTGCTGCTGCTTCTGCATGATGCTGCTGCTGCTGGTGCTGCTGCTGCTGCTGCTGGAGTACTGCTGCTGCGTTCTGCTGCTGCTGCTGCGTGCTGCTGCTGCTGCTGCGTGCCGCAGCTGCTAATGCGATCTGCTGCTCCTGCTGCGTGCTGCTGCTGCTGCTGCTGCGTGCTGCTGCTGCTGCTGCTGCTGCGTGCTGCTGCTGCTGCTGCGTGCTGCGTGCTGCTGCTGCTGCTGCGTTCTGCTGCTGCTGCTGCGTGCTGCTGCTGCTGCTGCGTGCCGCAGCTGCTAATGCGATCTGCTGCTCCTGCTGCGTGCTGCTGCTGCTGCTGCTGCGTGCTGCTGCTGCTGCTGCTGCTGCGTGCTGCTGCTGCTGCTGCGTGCTGCGTGCTGCTGCTGCTGCTGCTGCTGCTGCTGCTGCTGCTGCTGCGTGCTGCTGCTGCTGCTGCGTGCTGCTGCTGCTGCTGCGTGCCGCAGCTGCTAAGGCGAGCTGCTGCTCCTGCTGCGTGCTGCTGCTGCTGCGTGCTGCTGCTGCTGCTGCTGCTGCTGCTGCTGCTGCTGTTGCTGCGTGCTGCTGCTGCTGCTGCGTGCTGCTGCGTGCTGCTGCTGCTGCGTGCTGCTGCGTGCTGCTGCTGCTGCGTGCTGCGTGCTGCTGCTGCTGCTGCATGATGCTGCTCCTGCTGCGTGCTGCTGCTGCTGCTGCGTACTGCTGCTGCGTTCTGCTGCTGCTGCTGCGTGCTGCTGCTGCTGCTGCGTGCCGCAGCTGCTAATGCGAGCTGCTGCTCCTGCTGCGTGCTGCTGCTGCTGCTGCTGCGTACTGCTGCTGCTGCTGCTGCTGCTGCTGCTGCGTGCTGCTGCTGCTGCTGCGTGCTGCTGCTGCTGCTGCGTGCTGCAGCGTGCTGCTGCTGCTGCTGCTGCTGCTGCTGCATGATGCTGCTGCTGCTGCGTGCTGCTGCTGCTGCTGCGTACTGCTGCTGCGTTCTGCTGCTGCTGCTGCGTGCTGCTGCTGCTGCTGCGTGCCGCAGCTACTAATGCGAGCTGCTGCTCCTGCTGCGTGCTGCGGCTGCTGCTGCTGCTGCTGCGTGCTGCTGCTGCTGCTGCGTGCTGCTGCGTGCTGCTGCTGCTGCGTGCTGCGTGCTGCTGCTGCTGCTGCTGCTGCTGCTGCGTACTGCTGCTGCGTTCTGCTGCTGCTGCTGCGTGCTGCTGCTGCTGCTGCTGCGTGCCGCAGCTGCTAATGCGATCTGCTGCTCCTGCTGCGTGCTGCTGCTGCTGCTGCTGCGTGCTGCGTGCTGCTGCTGCTGCTGCGTGCTGCTGCTGCTGCATGATGCTGCTGCTGCTGCGTGCTGCTGCTGCTGCGTGCTGCTGCTGCTGCTGCGTGCTGCTGCTGCTGCTGCGTGCTGCTGCTGCTGCTGCGTGCCGCAGCTGCTAATGCGAGCTGCTGCTCCTACTGCGTGCTGCTGCTGCTGCTGCTGCTGCGTGCTGCTGCTGCTGCTGCGTGCTGCTGCGTGCTGCTGCTGCTGCGTGCTGCGTGCTGCTGCTGCTTCTGCATGATGCTGCTGCTGCTGCGTGCTGCTGCTGCTGCTGCGTACTGCTGCTGCGTTCTGCTGCTGCTGCTGCGTGCTGCTGCTGCTGATGCGTGCCGCAGCTGCTAATGCGAGCTGCTGCTCCTGCTGCGTGCTGCTGCTGCTGCTGCTGCGTGCTGCTGCTGCTGCTGCTGCGTGCTGCTGCTGCTGCTGCTGCTGCTGCTGCGTGCTGCTGCTGCTGCTGCGTGCTGCTGCTGCTGCTGCGTGCTGCTGCTGCTGCTGCGTGCTGCTGCTGCTGCTGCTGCTGCGTGCTGCTGCTGCTGCTGCGTGCTGCGTGCTGCTGCTGCTGCTGCTGCTGCTGCTGCTGCTGCTGCGTGCTGCTGCTGCTGCTGCGTGCTGCTGCTGCTGCTGCTGCGTGCTGCTGCTGCTGCTGCGTGCCGCAGCTGCTAAGGCGAGCTGCTGCTCCTGCTGCGTGCTGCTGCTGCTGCGTGCTGCTGCTGCTGCTGCTGCTGCATGATGCTGCTGCTGCTGCGTGCTGCTGCTGCTGCTGCGTACTGCTGCTGCGTTCTGCTGCTGCTGCTGCGTGCTGCTGCTGCTGCTGCGTGCCGCAGCTACTAATGCGAGCTGCTGCTCCTGCTGCGTGCTGCTGCTGCTGCTGCTGCTGCTGCTGCGTGCTGCTGCTGCTGCTGCGTGCTGCTGCGTGCTGCTGCTGCTGCGTGCTGCGTGCTGCTGCTGCTTCTGCATGATGCTGCTGCTGCTGCTGCTGCTGCTGCTGCAGCTGCTGCGTACTGCTGCTGCGTTCTGCTATTGCTGCTGCGTGCTGCTGCTGCTGCTGCGTGCCGCAGCTGCTAATGCGATCTCCTGCTCCTGCTGCGTGCTGCTGCTGCTGCTGCTGCGTGCTGCTGCTGCTGCTGCTGCTGCGTGCTGCTGCTGCTGCTGCGTGCTGCGTGCTGCTGCTGCTGCTGCTGCTGCTGCTGCTGCGTGCTGCTGCTGCTGCTGTGTGCTGCTGCTGCTGCTGCTGCTGCGTGCTGCTGCTGCTGCTGCGTGCCGCAGCTGCTAAGGCGAGCTGCTGCTCCTGCTGCGTGCTGCTGCTGCTGCGTGCTGCTGCTGCTGCTGCTGCTGCTGCTGCTGCTGTTGCTGCGTGCTGCTGCTGCTGCTGCGTGCTGCTGCGTGCTGCTGCTGCTGCGTGCTGCTGCGTGCTGCTGCTGCTGCGTGCTGCGTGCTGCTGCTGCTGCTGCATGATGCTGCTGCTGCTGCGTGCTGCTGCTGCTGCTGCGTACTGCTGCTGCGTTCTGCTGCTGCTGCTGCGTGCTGCTGCTGCTGCTGCGTGCCGCAGCTGCTAATGCGAGCTGCTGCTCCTGCTGCGTGCTGCTGCTGCTGCTGCTGCGTGCTGCTGCTGCTGCTGCTGCTGCTGCTGCTGCGTGCTGCTGCTGCTGCTGCGTGCCGCAGCTGCTAAGGCGAGCTGCTGCTCCTGCTGCGTGCTGCTGCTGCTGCGTGCTGCTGCTGCTGCTGCTGCTGCTGCTGCTGCTGCTGCGTGTTGCGTGCTGCGTGCTGCTGCTGCTGCTGCGTGCTGCTGCTGCTGCGTGCTGCTGCTGCTGCTGCTGCTGCGTGCTGCTGCTGCTGCTGCTGCTGCTGCTGCTGCGTGCTGCTGCTGCTGCTGCTGCTGCTGCTGCGTGCTGCTGCTGCTGCTGCGTGCTGCGTGCTGCTGCTGCTGCTGCTGCTGCTGCTGCTGCGTGCTGCTGCTGCTGCTGCGTGCTGCTGCTGCTGCTGCTGCTGCTGCGTGCTGCTGCTGCTGCTGCGTGCCGCAGCTGCTAAGGCGAGCTGCTGCTCCTGCTGCGTGCTGCTGCTGCTGCGTGCTGCTGCTGCTGCTGCTGCTGCTGCTGCATGATGCTGCTGCTGCTGCGTGCTGCTGCTGCTGCTGCGTACTGCTGCTGCGTTCTGCTGCTGCTGCTGCGAGCTGCTGCTCCTGCTGCGTGCTGCTGCTGCTGCTGCTGCTGCTGCGTGCTGCTGCTGCTGCTGCGTGCTGCTGCGTGCTGCTGCTGCTGCGTGCTGCGTGCTGCTGCTGCTTCTGCATGATGCTGCTGCTGCTGGTGCTGCTGCTGCTGCTGCTGGAGTACTGCTGCTGCGTTCTGCTGCTGCTGCTGCGTGCTGCTGCTGCTGCTGCGTGCCGCAGCTGCTAATGCGATCTGCTGCTCCTGCTGCGTGCTGCTGCTGCTGCTGCTGCGTGCTGCTGCTGCTGCTGCTGCTGCGTGCTGCTGCTGCTGCTGCGTGCTGCGTGCTGCTGCTGCTGCTGCGTTCTGCTGCTGCTGCTGCGTGCTGCTGCTGCTGCTGCGTGCCGCAGCTGCTAATGCGATCTGCTGCTCCTGCTGCGTGCTGCTGCTGCTGCTGCTGCGTGCTGCTGCTGCTGCTGCTGCTGCGTGCTGCTGCTGCTGCTGCGTGCTGCGTGCTGCTGCTGCTGCTGCTGCTGCTGCTGCTGCTGCTGCTGCGTGCTGCTGCTGCTGCTGCGTGCTGCTGCTTCTGCTGCGTGCCGCAGCTGCTAAGGCGAGCTGCTGCTCCTGCTGCGTGCTGCTGCTGCTGCGTGCTGCTGCTGCTGCTGCTGCTGCTGCTGCTGC
>OW121707.1:21364689-21367189 GCA_933228785.1 Lasioglossum pauxillum
CTGCGTGCTGCTGCTGCTGCTGCGTACTGCTGCTGCGTTCTGCTGTTGCTGCTGCGTGCTGCTGCTGCTGCTGCGTGCTGCTGCTGCTGCTGCGTGCCGCAGCTGCTAAGGCGAGCTGCTGCTCCTGCTGCGTGCTGCTGCTGCTGCTGCTGCTGCTGCTGCTGCTGCGTGCTGCTGCTGCTGCTGCGTGCTGCTGCTGCTGCTGCCGCTGCTGCGTGCTGCTGCTGCTGCTGCGTGCTGCTGCGTGCTGCTGCTGCTGCGTGCTGCGTGCTGCTGCTGCTTCTGCATGATGCTGCTGCTGCTGCTGCTGCTGCTGCTGCGTACTGCTGCTGCGTTCTGCTGCTGCTGCTGCGTGCTGCTGCTGCTGCTGCGATCTGCTGCTCCTGCTGCGTGCTGCTGCTGCTGCTGCGTGCTGCTGCTGCTGCATGATGCTCCTGCGTGCTGCTGCTGCTGCGTGCTGCGTGCTGCGTGCTGCTGCTGCTGCTGCATGATGCTGCTGCTGCTGCGTGCTGCTGCTGCTGCTGCGTACTGCTGCTGCGTTCTGCTGCTGCTGCTGCGTGCTGCTGCTGCTGATGCGTGCCGCAGCTGCTAATGCGAGCTGCTGCTCCTGCTGCGTGCTGCTGCTGCTGCTGCTGCGTGCTGCTGCTGCTGCTGCTGCTGCTGCTGCGTGCTGCGTGCTGCTGCTGCTGCTGCTGCTGCTGCTGCTGCTGCTGCTGCGTGCTGCTGCTGCTGCTGCGTGCTGCTGCTGCTGCTGCTGCAGCTGCGTGCTGCTGCTGCTGCTGCGTGCTGCTGCTGCTACGTGCTGCTGCTGCTGCTGCGTGCTGCTGCTGCTGCTGCGTGCTGCAGCGTGCTGCTGCTGCGTGCTGCGTGCTGCTGCTGCTGCGTGCTGCTGCTGCTGCTGCTGCTGCTCCTGCGTGCTGCTGCTGCTGCGTGCTGCGTGCTGCGTGCTGCTGCTGCTGCTGCATGATGCTGCTGCTGCTGCGTGCTGCTGCTGCTGCTGCGTACTGCTGCTGCGTTCTGCTGCTGCTGCTGCGTGCTGCTGCTGCTGCTGCGTGCTGCTGCTGCTGCTGCGTGCCGCAGCTGCTAAGGCGAGCTGCTGCTCCTGCTGCGTGCTGCTGCTGCTGCTGCTGCTGCTGCTGCTGCGTGCTGCTGCTGCTGCTGCGTGCTGCTGCTGCTGCTGCTGCTGCTGCTGCATGATGCTGCTGCTGCTGCGTGCTGCTGCTGCTGCTGCGTACTGCTGCTGCGTTCTGCTGCTGCTGCTGCGTGCTGCTGCTGCTGCTGCGTGCCGCAGCTGCTAATGCGATCTGCTGCTCCTGCTGCGTGCTGCTGCTGCTGCTGCTGCGTGCTGCGTGCTGCTGCTGCTGCTGCTGCTGCGTGCTGCTGCTGCTGCGTGCTGCTGCTGCTGCTGCGTGCTGCTGCTGCTGCTGCGTGCTGCTGCTGCTGCTGCGTGCTGCTGCGTGCTGCTGCTGCTGCGTGCTGCGTGCTGCTGCTGCTTCTGCATGATGCTGCTGCTGCTGCGTGCTGCTGCTGCTGCTGCGTACTGCTGCTGCGTTCTGCTGCTGCTGCTGCGTGCTGCTGCTGCTGATGCGTGCCGCAGCTGCTAATGCGAGCTGCTGCTCCTACTGCGTGCTGCTGCTGCTGCGTGCTGCTGCTGCTGCTGCTGCTGCGTGCTGCGTGCTGCTGCTGCTGCTGCTGCTGCTGCTGCTGCTGCGTGCTGCTGCTGCTGCTGCGTGCTGCTGCTGCTGCTGCTGCAGCTGCGTGCTGCTGCTGCTGCTGCGTGCTGCTGCTGCTACGTGCTGCTGCTGCTGCTGCGTGCTGCTGCTGCTGCTGCGTGCTGCAGCGTGCTGCTGCTGCGTGCTGCGTGCTGCTGCTGCTGCGTGCTGCTGCTGCTGCTGCTGCTGCTGCTCCTGCGTGCTGCTGCTGCTGCGTGCTGCGTGCTGCGTGCTGCTGCTGCTGCTGCATGATGCTGCTGCTTCTGCGTGCTGCTGCTGCTGCATGATGCTGCTGCTGCTGCGTGCTGCTGCTGCTGCTGCGTACTGCTGCTGCGTTCTGCTGCTGCTGCTGCGTGCTGCTGCTGCTGCTGCGTGCCGCAGCTACTAATGCGAGCTGCTGCTCCTGCTGCGTGCTGCTGCTGCTGCTGCTACTGCTGCGTGCTGCTGCTGCTGCTGCGTGCTGCTGCGTGCTGCTGCTGCTGCGTGCTGCGTGCTGCTGCTGCTTCTGCATGATGCTGCTGCTGCTGGTGCTGCTGCTGCTGCTGCTGCGTACTGCTGCTGCGTTCTGCTGCTGCTGCTGCGTGCTGCTGCTGCTGCTGCGTGCCGCAGCTGCTAATGCGATCTGCTGCTCCTGCTGCGTGCTGCTGCTTCTGCTGCTGCGTGCTGCTGCTGCTGCTGCTGCTGCTGCGTGCTGCTGCTGCTGCTGCGTGCTGCGTGCTGCTGCTGCTGCTGCGTGCTGCTGCTGCTGCTGCGTGCCGCAGCTGCTAAGGCGAGCTGCTGCTCCTGCT
>OW121707.1:21369689-21372189 GCA_933228785.1 Lasioglossum pauxillum
GCTGCTGCGTACTGCTGCTGCGTTCTGCTGCTGCTGCTGCGTGCTGCTGCCGCTGATGCGTGCCGCAGCTGCTAATGCGAGCTGCTGCTCCTGCTGCGTGCTGCTGCTGCTGCTGCTGCGTGCTGCTGCTGCTGCTGCTGCTGCGTGCTGCGTGCTGCTGCTGCTGCTGCTGCTGCTGCTGCTGCGTGCTGCTGCTGCTGCTGCGTGCTGCTGCTGCTACGTGCTGCTGCTGCTGCTGCGTGCTGCTGCTGCTGCTGCATGATGCTGCTGCTGCTGCGTGCTGCTGCTGCTGCTGCGTACTGCTGCTGCGTTCTGCTGCTGCTGCTGCGTGCTGCTGCCGCTGATGCGTGCCGCAGCTGCTAATGCGAGCTGCTGCTCCTGCTGCGTGCTGCTGCTGCTGCTGCTGCGTGCTGCTGCTGCTGCTGCTGCTGCGTGCTGCGTGCTGCTGCTGCTGCTGCTGCTGCTGCTGCTGCGTGCTGCTGCTGCTGCTGCGTGCTGCTGCTGCTACGTGCTGCTGCTGCTGCTGCGTGCTGCTGCTGCTGCTGCGTGCTGCAGCGTGCTGCTGCTGCGTGCTGCGTGCTGCTGCTGCTGCGTGCTGCTGCTGCTGCTGCTGCTGCTCCTGCGTGCTGCTGCTGCTGCGTGCTGCGTGCTGCGTGCTGCTGCTGCTGCTGCATGATGCTGCTGCTGCTGCGTGCTGCTGCTGCTGCTGATTACTGCTGCTGCGTTCTGCTGCTGCTGCTGCGTGCTGCTGCTGATGCTGCGTGCCGCAGCTGCTAAGGCGAGCTGCTGCTCCTGCTGCGTGCTGCTGCTGCTGCTGCTGCTGCTGCTGCTGCGTGCTGCTGCTGCTGCTGCGTGCTGCTGCTGCTGCTGCTGCTGCTGCTGCATGATGCTGCTGCTGCTGCGTGCTGCTGCTGCTGCTGCGTACTGCTGCTGCGTTCTGCTGCTGCTGCTGCGTGCTGCTGCTGCTGCTGCGTGCCGCAGCTACTAATGCGAGCTGCTGCTCCTGCTGCGTGCTGCTGCTGCTGCTGCTGCTGCGTGCTGCTGCTGCTGCGTGCTGCGTGCTGCTGCTGCTTCTGCATGATGCTGCTGCTGCTGCGTACTGCTGCTGCGTTCTGCTGCTGCTGCTGCGTGCTGCTGCTGCGTGCCGCAGCTGCTAATGCGATCTGCTGCTCCTGCTGCGTGCTGCTGCTGCTGCTGCTGCGTGCTGCGTGCTGCTGCTGCTGCTGCGTGCTGCTGCTGCTGCATGATGCTGTTGCTGCTGCGTGCTGCTGCTGCTGCGTGCTGCTGCTGCTGCGTGCTGCTGCTGCTGCTGCGTGCTGCTGCTGCTGCTGCGTGCCGCAGCTGCTAATGCGAGCTGCTGCTCCTACTGCGTGCTGCTGCTGCTGCTGCTGCTGCGTGCTGCTGCTGCTGCTGCGTGCTGCTGCGTGCTGCTGCTGCTGCGTGCTGCGTGCTGCTGCTGCTTCTGCATGATGCTGCTGCTGCTGCGTGCTGCTGCTGCTGCTGCGTACTGCTGGTGCGTTCTGCTGCTGCTGCTGCGTGCTGCTGCTGCTGATGCGTGCCGCAGCTGCTAATGCGAGCTGCTGCTCCTGCTGCGTGCTGCTGCTGCTGCTGCTGCGTGCTGCTGCTGCTGCTGCTGCTGCGTGCTGCGTGCTGCTGCTGCTGCGTGCTGCTGCTGCTGCTGCGTGCTGCTGCTGCTGCTGCAGCTGCGTGCTGCTGCTGCTGCTGCGTGCTGCTGCTGCTACGTGCTGCTGCTGCTGCTGCGTGCTGCTGCTGCTGCTGCGTGCTGCAGCGTGCTGCTGCTGCGTGCTGCGTGCTGCTGCTGCTGCGTGCTGCTGCTGCTGCTGCTGCTGCTGCTCCTGCGTGCTGCTGCTGCTGCGTGCTGCGTGCTGCGTGCTGCTGATGCTGCTGCATGATGCTGCTGCTGCTGCGTGCTGCTGCTGCTGCTGCGTACTGCTGCTGCGTTCTGCTGCTGCTGCTGCGTGCTGCTGCTGCTGCTGCGTGCCGCAGCTGCTAAGGCAAGCTGCTGCTCCTGCTGCGTGCTGCTGCTGCTGCTGCTGCTGCTGCTGCTGCTGCTGCTGCTGCTGCTGCTGCTGCGTGCTGCTGCTGCTGCTGCGTGCTGCTGCTGCTAAGGCGAGCTGCTGCTCCTGCTGCGTGCTGCTGCTGCTGCGTGCTGCTGCTGCTGCTGCTGCATGATGCTGCTGCTGCTGCGTGCTGCTGCTGCTGCTGCGTACTGCTGCTGCGTTCTGCTGCTGCTGCTGCGTGCTGCGTGCTGCTTCTGCATGATGCTGCTGCTGCTGCTGCTGCTGCTGCTGCTATTGCTGCGTACTGCTGCTGCGTTCTGCTGCTGCTGCTGCGTGCTGCTGCTGCGTGCCGCAGCTGCTAATGCGATCTGCTGCTCCTGCTGCGTGCTGCTGCTGCTGCTGCTGCGTGCTGCTGCTGCTGCTGCTGCGTGCTGCTGCTGCTGCTGCGTGCTGCGTGCTGCTGCTGCTGCTGCTGCTGC
>OW121707.1:21374689-21377189 GCA_933228785.1 Lasioglossum pauxillum
GCTGCTGCTGCTGCTGCGTGCTGCTGCTGCTGCTGCGTGCTGCTGCTGCTGCTGCGTGCTGCTGCTGCTGCAGCGTGCTGCTGCTGCTGCTGCGAACTGCTGCTGCTGCTGCGTGCTGCTGCGTGCTGCTGCTGCGTGCTGCTGCTGCTGCGTGCTGCTGCTGCTGCGTGCTGCTGCTGCTGCTGCTGCTGCTGCTGCGTGCTGCTGCTGCTGCTGCTGCTGCGTGCTGCTGCTGCTATTGCTGCGTGCTGCTGCTGCTGCTGCGTGCTGCTGCTGCTGCTACGTGCTGCTGCTGCTGCTGCGTGCTGCTGCTGCTGCTGCGTGCTGCAGCGTGCTGCTGCTGCGTGCTGCGTGCTGCTGCTGCTGCGTGCTGCTGCTGCTGCTGCTGCTGCTGCGTGCTGCTGCTGCTGCGTGCTGCGTGCTGCTGCTGCTGCTGCTGCTGCTGCGTACTGCTGCTGCGTTCTGCTGCTGCTGCTGCGTGCTGCTGCTGCTGCTGCGTGCCGCAGCTGCTAAGGCGAGCTGCTGCTCCTGCTGCGTGCTGCTGCTGCTGCGTGCTGCTGCTGCTGCTGCTGCGTGCTGCGTGCTGCTGCTGCTGCTGCGTGCTGCTGCTGCTGCATGATGCTGCTGCTGCTGCGTGCTGCTGCTGCTGCGTGCTGCTGCTGCTGCTGCGTGCTGCTGCTGCTGCTGCGTGCTGCTGCTGCTGCTGCGTGCCGCAGCTGCTAATGCGAGCTGCTGCTCCTACTGCGTGCTGCTGCTGCTGCTGCTGCTGCGTGCTGCTGCTGCTGCTGCGTGCTGCTGCGTGCTGCTGCTGCTGCGTGGTGCGTGCTGCTGCTGCTTCTGCATGATGCTGCTGCTGCTGCGTGCTGCTGCTGCTGCGTACTGCTGCTGCGTTCTGCTGCTGCTGCGTGCTGCTGCTGCTGATGCGTGCCGCAGATGCTAATGCGAGCTGCTGCTCCTGCTGCGTGCTGCTGCTGCTGCTGCTGCGTGCTGCTGCTGCTGCTGCTGCGTGCTGCGTGCTGCTGCTGCTGCTGCTGCTGCTGCTGCTGCGTGCTGCTGCTGCTGCTGCGTGCTGCTGCTGCTGCTGCTGCAGCTGCGTGCTGCTGCTGCTGCTGCGTGCTGCTGCTGCTACGTGCTGCTGCTGCTGCTGCGTGCTGCTGCTGCTGCTGCGTTCTGCTGCTGCTGCTGCTGCTGCTGCTCCTGCGTGCTGCTGCTGCTGCGTGCTGCGTGCTGCGTGCTGCTGCTGCTGCTGCATGATGCTGCTGCTGCTGCGTGCTGCTGCTGCTGCTGCTGCGTACTGCTGCTGCGTTCTGCTGCTGCTGCTGCGTGCTGCTGCTGCTGCTGCGTGCCGCAGCTGCTAAGGCGAGCTGCTGCTCCTGCTGCGTGCTGCTGCTGCTGCTGCTGCTGCTGCTGCTGCGTGCTGCTGCTGCTGCTGCGTGCCGCAGCTGCTAAGGCGAGCTGCTGCTCCTGCTGCGTGCTGCTGCTGCTGCGTGCTGCTGCTGCTGCTGCTGCTGCTGCTGCATGATGCTGCTGCTGCTGCGTGCTGCTGCTGCTGCTGCGTACTGCTGCTGCGTTCAGCTGCTGCTGCTGCGTGCTGCAGCTGCTGCTGCGTGCCGCAGCTGCTGCTGCGTGCCGCAGCTACTAATGCGAGCTGCTGCTCCTGCTGCGTGCTGCTGCTGCTGCTGCTGCTGCTGCGTGCTGCTGCTGCTGCTGCGTGCTGCTGCGTGCTGCTGCTGCTGCGTGCTGCGTGCTGCTGCTGCTTCTGCATGATGCTGCTGCTGCTGCTGCTGCTGCTGCTGCTGCTGCGTACTGCTGCTGCGTTCTGCTGCTGCTGCTGCGTGCTGCTGCTGCTGCTGCGTGCCGCAGCTGCTAATGCGATCTGCTGCTCCTGCTGCGTGCTGCTGCTGCTGCTGCTGCGTGCTGCTGCTGCTGCTGCTGCTGCGTGCTGCTGCTGCTGCTGCGTGCTGCGTGCTGCTGCTGCTGCTGCTGCTGCTGCTGCTGCGTGCTGCTGCTGCTGCTGCGTGCTGCTGCTGCTGCTGCGTGCCGCAGCTGCTAAGGCGAGCTGCTGCTCCTGCTGCGTGCTGCTGCTGCTGCGTGCTGCTGCTGCTGCTGCTGCTGCTGCTGCTGCTGCTGCTGTTGCTGCGTGCTGCTGCTGCTGCTGCGTGCTGCTGCGTGCTGCTGCTGCTGCTGCTGCGTGCTGCGTGCTGCTGCTGCTGCTGCATGATGCTGCTGCTGCTGCGTGCTGCTGCTGCTGCTACGTACTGCTGCTGCGTTCTGCTGCTGCTGCTGCGTGCTGCTGCTGCTGCTGCTGCTGCTGCTGCGTGCTGCTGCTGCTGCTGCGTGCCGCAGCTGCTAAGGCGAGCTGCTGCTCCTGCTGCGTGCTGCTGCTGCTGCTGCGTGCCGCAGCTGCTAAGGCGAGCTGCTGCTCCGGCTGCGTGCTGCTGCTGCTGCGTGCTGCTGCTGCTGCTGCTGCTGCTGCTGCTGCGTGCTGCGTGCTGCGTGC
>OW121707.1:21394689-21402189 GCA_933228785.1 Lasioglossum pauxillum
GCGTGCTGCGTGCTGCTGCTGCTGCTGCTGCTGCTGCTGTTACTGCTGCGTGCTGCTGCTGCTGCTGCGTGCTGCTGCTGCTGCTGCTGCTGCTGCTGCGTGCTGCGTGCTGCTTCTGCATGATGCTGCTGCGTGCTGCTGCTGCTGCTGCTGCGTGCCGCAGCTGCTAATGCGATCTGCTGCTCCTGCTGCGTGCTGCGGCTGCTGCTGCGTGCTGCTGCTGCTGCTGCTGCGTGCTGCTGCTGCTGCTGCGTGCTGCGTGCTGCTGCTGCTGCTGCTGCTGCTGCTGCTGCTGCTGCTGCTGCGTGCTGCTGCTGCTGCTGCGTGCTGCTGCTGCTGCTGCGTGCCGCAGCTGCTAAGGCGAGCTGCTGCTCCTGCTGCGTGCTGCTGCTGCTGCGTGCTGCTGCTGCTGCTGCTGCTGCTGCTGCTGCTGCTGCTGTTGCTGCGTGCTGCTGCTGCTGCTGCGTGCTGCTGCGTGCTGCTGCTGCTGCGTGCTGCTGCGTGCTGCTGCTGCTGCGTGCTGCGTGCTGCTGCTGCTGCTGCATGATGCTGCTGCTGCTGTGTGCTGCTGCTGCTGCTGCGTACTGCTGCTGCGTTCTGCTGCTGCTGCTGCGTGCTGCTGCTGCGTGCCGCAGCTGCTAATGCGAGCTGCTGCTCCTGCTGCGTGCTGCTGCTGCTGCGTGCTGCTGCTGCTGCTGCTGCTGCTGCTGCTGCTGCTGCGTGCTGCGTGCTGCGTGCTGCTGCTGCTGCTGCGTGCTGCTGCTGCTGCTGCTGCTGCGTGCTGCTGCTGCTGCTGCTGCGTGCTGCTGCTGCTGCTGCGTGCTGCTGCTGCTGCTGCTGCTGCTGCTGCTGCTGCGTGCTGCTGCTGCTGCTGCGTGCTGCTGCTGCTGCTACGTGCTGCTGCTGCTGCTGCGTGCTGCTGCTGCTGCTGCGTGCTGCAGCGTGCTGCTGCTGCGTGCTGCGTGCTGCTGCTGCGTGCTGCAGCGTGCTGCTGCTGCGTGCTGCGTGCTGCTGCTGCAGCGTGCTGCTGCTGCTGCTGCTGCTGCTGCTGCTGCTGCTGCGTGCTGCTGCTGCTGCGTGCTGCGTGCTGCTGCTGCTGCTGCATGATGCTGCTGCTGCTGCGTGCTGCTGCTGCTGCTGCGTACTGCTGCTGCGTTCTGCTGCTGCTGCTGCGTGCTGCTGCTGCTGCTGCGTGCCGCAGCTGCTAAGGCGAGCTGCTGCTCCTGCTGCGTGCTGCTGCTGCTGTGTGCTGCTGCTGCTGCTGCTGCGTGCTGCGTGCTGCTGCTGCTGCTGCTGCTGCGTGCTGCTGCTGCTGCATGATGCTGCTGCTGCTGCGTGCTGCTGCTGCTGCTGCGTGCTGCTGCTGCTGCGTGCTGCTGCTGCTGCTGCGTGCCGCAGCTGCTAATGCGAGCTGCTGCTCCTACTGCGTGCTGCTGCTGCTGCTGCTGCTGCTGCGTGCTGCTGCTGCTGCTGCGTGCTGCAGCGTGCTGCTGCTGCGTGCTGCGTGCTGCTGCTGCGTGCTGCAGCGTGCTGCTGCTGCGTGCTGCGTGCTGCTGCTGCTGCGTGCTGCTGCTGCTGCTGCTGCTGCTGCTGCTGCTGCTGCTGCGTGCTGCTGCTGCTGCGTGCTGCGTGCTGCTGCTGCTGCTGCATGATGCTGCTGCTGCTGCGTGCTGCTGCTGCTGCTGCGTACTGCTGCTGCGTTCTGCTGCTGCTGCTGCGTGCTGCTGCTGCTGCTGCGTGCCGCAGCTGCTAAGGCGAGCTGCTGCTCCTGCTGCGTGCTGCTGCTGCTGTGTGCTGCTGCTGCTGCTGCTGCGTGCTGCGTGCTGCTGCTGCTGCTGCTGCTGCGTGCTGCTGCTGCTGCATGATGCTGCTGCTGCTGCGTGCTGCTGCTGCTGCTGCGTGCTGCTGCTGCTGCTGCGTGCTGCTGCTGCTGCTGCGTGCCGCAGCTGCTAATGCGAGCTGCTGCTCCTACTGCGTGCTGCTGCTGCTGCTGCTGCTGCTGCGTGCTGCTGCTGCTGCTGCGTGCTGCTGCGTGCTGCTGCTGCTGCGTGCTGCGTGCTGCTGCTGCTTCTGCATGATGCTGCTGCTGCTGCGTGCTGCTGCTGCTGCTGCGTACTGCTGCTGCGTTCTGCTGCTGCTGCTGCGTGCTGCTGCTGCTGCTGCGTGCCGCAGCTGCTAATGCGAGCTGCTGCTCCTGCTGCGTGCTGCTGCTGCGTGCTGCTGCTGCTGCTGCTGCTGCTGCTGCTGCTGCGTGCTGCGTGCTGCTGCTGCTGCTGCTGCTGCGTGCTGCTGCTGCTGCTGCGTGCTGCTGCTGCTGCTGCTGCAGCTGCGTGCTGCTGCGTGCTGCTGCTGCTACGTGCTGCTGCTGCTGCTGCGTGCTGCTGCTGCTGCTGCGTGCTGCAGCGTGCTGCTGCTGCGTGCTGCGTGCTGCTGCTGCTGCGTGCTGCTGCTGCTGCTGCTGCGGCTGCTCCTGCGTGCTGCTGCTGCTGCGTGCTGCGTGCTGCGTGCTGCTGCTGCTGCTGCATGATGCTGCTGCGTCCTGCTGCTGCTGCTGCGTACTGCTGCTGCGTTCTGCTGCTGCTGCTGCGTGCTGCTGCTGCTGCTGCGTGCTGCTGCTGCTGCTGCGTGCCGCAGCTGCTAAGGCGAGCTGCTGCTCCTGCTGCGTGCTGCTGCTGCTGCGTGCTGCTGCTGCTGCTACTGCTGCTGCTGCTGCTGCTGCTGCTGCTGCTGCTGCTGCTGCTGCTGCGTGCTGCGTGCTGCTGCTGCTGCTGCTGCTGCGTGCCGCAGCTGCTAAGGCGAGCTGCTGCTCCTGCTGCGTGCTGCTGCTGCTGCGTGCTGCTGCTGCTGCTACTGCTGCTGCTGCTGCTGCTACTGCTGCTGCTGCTGCTGCTGCTGCTGCTGCTGCTGCGTGCTGCTGCTGCTGCTGCGTGCTGCTGCTGCTGCTGCGTGCTGCAGCTGCTGCGTCCTGCTGCGTGCTGCTGCTGCTGCTGCGTCATACTGCGTGCTGCTGCTGCTGCTGCTGCTGCGGCTGCGTGCTGCTGCTGCTGCTGCGTGCTGCTGCTGCTGCTGCTGCGTGCTGCTGCGTGCTGCGTGCTGCTGCTGCTGCTGCGTGTTGCTGCTGCTGCTGCTGCGTGCTGCGTGCTGGTGCTGCTGCGTACTGCTGCTGCTGCGTGCTGCTACTGCTGCTGCTGCTGCTGCTGCTGCTGCTGCGTGCTGCTGCTGCTGCGTGCTGCTGCTGCTGCGTGCTGCTGCTGCTGTTGCTGCTGCGTGCTGCTGCTGCTGCTGGGTGCTGCCGGCTGCTGCTGCTGCTGCTGCGTGCTGCTGCTGCTGCTGCGTGCTGCTGCTGCTGCTGCTGCTGCTGCGTGCTGCTGCTGCTGCTGCGTGCTGCTGCTGCTGCTGCTGCGTGCTGCTGCTGCTGCTGCTGCTGCGTGCTGCTGCTGCTGCTGCTGCGTGCTGCTGCTGCTGCTGCTGCTGCGTGCTGCTGCTGCTGCTGCTGCTGCGTGCTGCTGCTGCTGCGTCCTGCTGCTGCTGCCGCGTGCTGCTGCGTGCTGCTGCTGCTGCTGCTGCTGCTGCTGCGAGCTGCTGCTGCTGCTGCTGCTGCTGCTGCGTGCTGCTGCTGCTGCTGCGTGCTGCTGCTGCTGCTGCTGCGTGCTGCTGCTGCTGCGTGCTGCTGCTGCTGCGTCCTGCTGCGTGCTGCTGCTGCTGCTGCGTCATACTGCGTGCTGCTGCTGCTGCTGCGTGCTGCTGCTGCTGCTGCTGCGTGCTGCTGCTGCTGCTGCGTCATATTGCGTGCTGCTGCTGCTGCTGCGTGCTGCTGCTGCTGCTGCGTGCTGCTGCTGCTGCTGCTGCTGCTGCTGCTGCTGCTGCGTGCTGCGTGCTGCTGCTGCTGCTGCTGCTGCTGCGTGCTGCTGCTGCTGCGAGCTGCTGCTGCTGCTGCTGCTGCTGCTGCTGCGTGCTGCTGCTGCTGCGAGCTGCTGCTGCTGCTGCTGCTGCGTGCTGCTGCTGCTGCGTACTACTGCTGCGTGCTGCTGCTGCTGCTACGTGCTGCTGCTGCTGCTGCGTGCTGCTGCTGCTGCTGCGTGCTGCAGCGTGCTGCTGCTGCTGCTGCGTGCTGCTGCTGCTGCTGCGTGCTGCAGCGTGCTGCTGCTGCGTGCTGCGTGCTGCTGCTGCTGCGTGCTGCTGCTGCTGCTGCTGCTGCTGCTGCGTGCTGCTGCTGCTGCGTGCTGCGTGCTGCTGCTGCTGCTGCATGATGCTGCTGCTGCTGCGTGCTGCTGCTGCTGCTGCGTACTGCTGCTGCGTTCTGCTGCTGCTGCTGCGTGCTGCTGCTGCTGCTGCGTGCCGCAGCTGCTAAGGCGAGCTGCTGCTCCTGCTGCGTGCTGCTGCTGCTGCGTGCTGCTGCTGCTGCTGCTGCGTGCTGCGTGCTGCTGCTGCTGCTGCGTGCTGCTGCTGCTGCATGATGCTGCTGCTGCTGCGTGCTGCTGCTGCTGCGTGCTGCTGCTGCTGCTGCGTGCTGCTGCTGCTGCTGCGTGCTGCTGCTGCTGCTGCGTGCCGCAGCTGCTAATGCGAGCTGCTGCTCCTACTGCGTGCTGCTGCTGCTGCTGCTGCTGCGTGCTGCTGCTGCTGCTGCGTGCTGCTGCGTGCTGCTGCTGCTGCGTGGTGCGTGCTGCTGCTGCTTCTGCATGATGCTGCTGCTGCTGCGTGCTGCTGCTGCTGCTGCGTACTGCTGCTGCGTTCTGCTGCTGCTGCCTGCTGCTGCTGCTGATGCGTGCCGCAGCTGCTAATGCGAGCTGCTGCTCCTGCTGCGTGCTGCTGCTGCTGCTGCTGCGTGCTGCTGCTGCTGCTGCTGCTGCGTGCTGCGTGCTGCTGCTGCTGCTGCTGCTGCTGCTGCTGCTGCTGCGTGCTGCTGCTGCTGCTGCGTGCTGCTGCTGCTGCTGCTGCTGCTGCAGCTGCGTGCTGCTGCTGCTGCTGCGTGCTGCTGCTGCTACGTGCTGCTGCTGCTGCTGCGTGCTGCTGCTGCTGCTGCGTGCTGCTGCTGCTGCGTGCTGCTGCTGCTGCTGCTGCTGCTGCTCCTGCGTGCTGCTGCTGCTGCGTGCTGCGTGCTGCGTGCTGCTGCTGCTGCTGCATGATGCTGCTGCTGCTGCGTGCTGCTGCTGCTGCTGCGTACTGCTGCTGCGTTCTGCTGCTGCTGCTGCGTGCTGCTGCTGCTGCTGCGTGCCGCAGCTGCTAAGGCGAGCTGCTGCTCCTGCTGCGTGCTGCTGCTGCTGCTGCTGCTGCTGCTGCTGCGTGCTGCTGCTGCTGCTGCGTGCCGCAGCTGCTAAGGCGAACTGCTGCTCCTGCTGCGTGCTGCTGCTGCTGCGTGCTGCTGCTGCTACGTGCTGCTGCTGCTGCTGCGTGCTGCTGCTGCTGCTGCGTGCTGCTGCTGCTGCGTGCTGCTGCTGCTGCTGCTGCTGCTGCTCCTGCGTGCTGCTGCTGCTGCGTGCTGCGTGCTGCGTGCTGCTGCTGCTGCTGCTGCGTGCTGCTGCTGCTGCTGCGTACTGCTGCTGCGTTCTGCTGCTGCTGCTGCGTGCTGCTGCTGCTGCTGCGTGCCGCAGCTGCTAAGGCGAGCTGCTGCTCCTGCTGCGTGCTGCTGCTGCTGCTGCTGCTGCTGCTGCTGCGTGCTGCTGCTGCTGCTGCGTGCCGCAGCTGCTAAGGCGAACTGCTGCTCCTGCTGCGTGCTGCTGCTGCTGCGTGCTGCTGCTGCTGCTGCTGCTGCTGCATGATGCTGCTGCTGCTGCGTGCTGCTGCTGCTGCTGCGTACTGCTGCTGCGTTCTGCTGCTGCTGCTGCGTGCTGCAGCTGCTGCTGCGTGCCGCAGCTACTAATGCGAGCTGCTGCTCCTGCTGCGTGCTGCTGCTGCTGCTGCTGCTGCTGCTGCTGCGTGCTGCTGCTGCTGCTGCGTGCTGCTGCGTGCTGCTGCTGCTGCGTGCTGCGTGCTGCTGCTGCTTCTGCATGATGCTGCTGCTGCTGCTGCTGCTGCTGCTGCTGCTGCGTACTGCTGCTGCGTTCTGCTGCTGCTGCTGCGTGCTGCTGCTGTGCTGCGTGCCGCAGCTGCTAATGCGATCTGCTGCTCCTGCTGCGTGCTGCTGCTGCTGCTGCTGCTGCGTGCTGCTGCTGCTGCTGCGTGCTGCGTGCTGCTGCTGCTGCTGCTGCTGCTGCTGCTGCTGCTGCGTGCCGCAGCTGCTAAGGCGAGCTGCTGCTCCTGCTGCGTGCTGCTGCTGCTGCGTGCTGCTGCTGCTGCTGCTGCTGCTGCTGCTGTTGCTGCGTGCTGCTGCTGCTGCTGCTGCTGCTGCTGCTGCGTGCTGCGTGCTGCGTGCTGCTGCTGCTGCGTGCTGCTGCTGCTGCGTGCTGCTGCTGCTGCTGCTGCTGCTGCTGCGTGCTGCTGCTGCTGCTGCTGCTGCGTGCTGCTGCTGCTGCTGCTGCGTGCTGCTGCTGCTGCGTGCTGCTGCTGCTGCTACGTGCTGCTGCTGCTGCTGCGTGCTGCTGCTGCTGCTGCGTGCTGCAGCGTGCTGCTGCTGCGTGCTGCGTGCTGCTGCTATTGCGTGTTGCTGCTGCTGCTGCTCCTGCTGCGTGCTGCTGCTGCTGCGTGCTGCGTGCTGTTGCTGCTGCTGCATGATGCTGCTGCTGCTGCGTGCTGCTGCTGCTGCTGCGTACTGCTGCTGCGTTCTGCTGCTGCTGCTGCGTGCTGCTGCTGCTGCTGCGTGCCGCAGCTGCTAAGGCGAGCTGCTGCTCCTGCTGCGTGCTGCTGCTGCTGCGTGCTGCTGCTGCTGCTGCTGCTGCTGCGTGTTGCTGCTGCTGCTGCTGCTGCTGCGTGCTGCTGCTGCTGCGTGCTGCGTGCTGTTGCTGCTGCTGCATGATGCTGCTGCTGCTGCGTGCTGCTGCTGCTGCTGCGTACTGCTGCTGCGTTCTGCTGCTGCTGCTGCGTGCTGCTGCTGCTGCTGCGTGCCGCAGCTGCTAAGGCGAGCTGCTGCTCCTGCTGCGTGCTGCTGCTGCTGCGTGCTGCTGCTGCTGCTGCTGCGTGCTGCGTGCTGCTGCTGCTGCTGCGTGCTGCTGCTGCTGCATGATGCTGCTGCTGCTGCGTGCTGCTGCTGCTGCGTGCTGCTGCTGCTGCGTGCTGCTGCTGCTGCTGCGTGCTGCTGCTGCTGCTGCGTGCTGCTGCTGCTGCTGCGTGCCGCAGCTGCTAATGCGAGCTGCCGCTCCTACTGCGTGCTGCTGCTGCTGCTGCTGCTGCGTGCTTCTGCTGCTGCTGCGTGCTGCTGCGTGCTGCTGCTGCTGCGTGCTGCGTGCTGCTGCTGCTTCTGCATGATGCTGCTGCTGCTGCGTGCTGCTGCTGCTGCTGCGTACTGCTGCTGCGTTCTGCTGCTGCTGCTGCGTGCTGCTGCTGCTGCGTGCTGCTGCTGCTGCTGCTGCTGCTGCTGCTGCTGCTGCTGTTGCTGCGTGCTGCTGCTGCTGCTGCGTGCTGCTG
>OW121707.1:21407189-21409689 GCA_933228785.1 Lasioglossum pauxillum
GCTGCGTGCTGCTGCTGCTGCTGCGTCATACTGCGTGCTGCTGCTGCTGCTGCGTGCTGCTGCTGCTGCTGCTGCTGCTGCTGCTGCTGCTGCGTGCTGCTGCTGCTGCTGCGTGCTGCTGCTGCTGCTGCGTGCTGCTGCTGCTGCTGCGTCATATTGCGTGCTGCTGCTGCTGCTGCGTGCTGCTGCTGCTGCGTGCTGCTGCTGCTGCTGCGTGCTGCTGCTGCTGCTGCTGCTGCTGCGTGCTGCGTGCTGCTGCTGCTGCTGCTGCTGCTGCGTGCTGCTGCTGCTGCGAGCTGCTGCTGCTGCTGCTGCTGCTGCTGCTGCGTGCTGCTGCTGCTGCGAGCTGCTGCTGCTGCTGCTGCTGCGTGCTGCTGCTGCTGCTGCGTACTGCTGCTGCGTTCTGCTGCTGCTGCTGCGTGCTGCTGCTGCTGCTGCGTGCCGCAGCTGCTAAGGCGAGCTGCTGCTCCTGCTGCGTGCTGCTGCTGCTGCGTGCTGCTGCTGCTGCTGCTGCGTGCTGCGTGCTGCTGCTGCTGCTGCTGCTGCGTGCTGCTGCTGCTGCGTGCTGCTGCTGCTGCTGCTGCTGCGTGCTGCTGCTGCTGCGTGCTGCTGCTGCTGCTGCGTGCTGCTGCGTGCTGCTGCTGCTGCTGCGTGCTGCTGCTGCTGCTGCGTGCTGCTGCTGCTGCTGCTGCTGCGTGCTGCTGCTGTTGCTGCGTGCTGCTGCTGCTGCTGCGTGCTGCTGCGTGCTGCTGCTGCATGCTGCGTGCTGCTGCTGCTGCGTGCTGCTGCTGCTGCTGCGTGCTGCTGCTGCTGCTGCGTGCTGCTGCTGCTGCGTCCTGCTGCGTGCTGCTGCTGCTGCTGCGTCATACTGCGTGCTGCTGCTGCTGCTGCGTGCTGCTGCTGCTGCTGCTGCTGCTGCGTGCTGCTGCTGCTGCTGCTGCGTGCTGCTGCTGCTGCTGCGTGCTGCTGCTGCTGCTGCGTGCTGCTGCTGCTGCTGCGTGCTGCTGCTGCTGCTGCGTGCTGCTGCTGCTGCAGCGTGCTGCTGCTGCTGCTGCGAACTGCTGCTGCTGCTGCGTGCTGCTGCGTGCTGCTGCTGCGTGCTGCGTGCTGCTGCTGCTTCTGCATGATGCTGCTGCTGCTGCGTGCTGCTGCTGCTGCTGCGTACTGCTGCTGCGTTCTGCTGCTGCTGCTGCGTGCTGCTGCTGCTGCGTGCTGCTGCTGCTGCTGCTGCTGCTGCTGCTGTTGCTGCGTGCTGCTGCGTGCTGCTGCGTGCTGCTGCTGCTGCGTGCTGCTGCGTGCTGCTGCTGCTGCGTGCTGCGTGCTGCTGCTGCTGCTGCATGATGCTGCTGCTGCTGCGTGCTGCTGCTGCTGCTGCGTACTGCTGCTGCGTTCTGCTGCTGCTGCTGCGTGCTGCTGCTGCTGCTGCTGCTGCTGCTGCTGCGTGCTGCTGCTGCTGCTGCGTGCCGCAGCTGCTAAGGCGAGCTGCTGCTCCTGCTGCGTGCTGCTGCTGCTGCGTGCTGCTGCTGCTGCTGCTGCTGCTGCTGCTGCTGCTGCGTGCTGCGTGCTGCGTGCTGCTGCTGCTGCTGCGTGCTGCTGCTGCTGCGTGCTGCTGCTGCTGCTGCTGCTGCTGCTGCGTGCTGCTGCTGCTGCTGCTGCTGCGTGCTGCTGCTGCTGCTGCTGCGTGCTGCTGCTGCTGCTGCGTGCTGCTGCTGCTGCTACGTGCTGCTGCTGCTGCTGCGTGCTGCTGCTGCTGCTGCGTGCTGCAGCGTGCTGCTGCTGCGTGCTGCGTGCTGCTGCTGCGTGCTGCTGCTGCTGCTGCTGCTGCTGCTGCGTGCTGCTGCTGCTGCGTGCTGCGTGCTGCTGCTGCTGCTGCATGATGCTGCTGCTGCTGCGTGCTGCTGCTGCTGCTGCGTACTGCTGCTGCGTACTGCTGCTGCTGCTGCGTGCTGCTGCTGCTGCTGCGTGCCGCAGCTGCTAAGGCGAGCTGCTGCTCCTGCTGCGTGCTGCTGCTGCTCCTGCTGCGTGCTGCTGCTGCTGCTGCTGCGTGCTGCGTGCTGCTGCTGCTGCGTGCTGCTGCTGCTGTTGCTGCTGCGTGCTGCTGCTGCTGCTGGGTGCTGCCGGCTGCTGCTGCTGCTGCTGCGTGCTGCTGCTGCTGCTGCGTGCTGCTGCTGCTGCTGCTGCGTGCTGCTGCTGCTGCTGCGTGCTGCTGCTGCTGCTGCTGCTGCTGCTGCTGCGTGCTGCTGCTGCTGCTGCTGCTGCTGCTGCTGCGTGCTGCTGCTGCTGCTGCGTGCTGCTGCTGCTGCTGCTGCGTGCTGCTGCTGCTGCTGCTGCTGCGTGCTGCTGCTGCTGCTGCTGCTGCGTGCTGCTGCTGCTGCTGCGTCCTGCTGCTGCTGCCGCGTGCTGCTGCGTGCTGCTGCTGCTGCTGCTGCTGCTGCTGCTGCGAGCTGCTGCTGCTGCTGCTGCTGCTGCTGCTGCGTGAAGCTGCTGCTGCTGCGTGCTG